>JASDQU010103871.1:275600-295022 GCA_032191745.1 Picea mariana | reverse complement strand
ATGGGTGAATTAAGCTATTATGAGGATCGAGAGATCCTCAGGATTGCGTTTAATATTTATAAACATTACAAAATAGAGAATCAATCTTCCTCAAAAGTGCTTTGCTCCCAATTTCCTTAACCTCCAATAGTCTACGCATATTGATAATCTTCTTAGCTATCTTCAAGACTTTTTAATCATTTTATTTCCTAATTATCTCTAATTAATGGAAAAGCCAATCAAGATTATATCATAAACCATGGTGATAAGGAAGATATTTGTACCTTTTTCTCAACTCAACACAAGCCTGCAACCCGCTCGAAAAAAATAAAAATAAGATGGACGCAAACCTGAAGCTACTCTTTCTACCTTGTTTGCAGTATGTTATATGGATATTCATTTTGTCCAGTAGTGAGGTGCACCTGTCATAAACCGTGGGTCATAAGCACTCCATCGGGTATAATACAAGTGGCTTTGATGCCTGATGAAACAAGGCCAACCCTGTGATTCGTGTCAACACTAGGAAAATGATATTGAGACTCATGATGTTGATATCTCTGATCAAGAGTTGGATACCTTCCCTATCAATCTCTTCAATGTAATGGGTGGCTCTGTAGTCCTCTATATTCATGCTACTCCCAGCTCCCCGCGCTTTAAGGTTCACCACCTCACCCCATGATCTGGATTTTTTTCAGAATGAAATGAGAGGGAAGATATAATAAACAAATGTATAGAGATATCTCAGATATCCAATATTGTAAGAGAAATGTATCAGAGATGCAACCATAAAAACATATATCCAATAATACACAAGTTTCTATTAATGAGCAAAAATGTACAAATACTGTAAAATATAGAGTGAAAGACTCGATATAATGGTGGCAGCTTATCTCTGAGAAGAGATGTGACAGATACTCGCATCCATGAGAATATGATTTTACAATGAGTATCAAAGGATTTTTTTATCATAAAGAAAATCCAAAACATTAACACCAAAATATGAAAAGCCAACAGTTTTGTGGACCCCATTTTGGGTAGTTTGGTGTATCAACTTCCCAGGGGCGTAACTTTGGCATACAATCTTCATTTGGGGCGCACAATAGCTCGTTGGAAAGGTATCTTCGAGGAGATTCATTTTGGGGGCTCAATAAAATTCCTTGTCCATCATTGAGAAGCTCGATCCAAAAAAAACCTTCATTTAGACCCTCAAAATGGCCCCGGAAGTTAAAAACTGCTAAAAATAGTAAATTGCTAGAAACTTGTTTTGAGCAAGTTGGAAAAGGTGGGTTGCCACCGATATCCACCCAGAACAATCCTTCCTCCTTAGGAATAAATTTTCTCCATTGATTTGAGTGTCTGAGGGAGAGGGAAACGATTTTGCTAAATCTACATCTTGATGATCTACTTTCCTTGTTGGACAAGTTGCGCTCCTTAGCTTTTTGAAGGTTGTCATGAGCCTTTGGTTGGAAGGCTTGGAACTATTTAACCAATATTGTTACATGATATGTCTATGTGAAGAAGGAATCTTTGCATTTTGTTATAGTCTTTTTGATCTGTTTCTGTTGGATAGAAGGTGCTTGGGCCAAGGCTATAGTGGTTGCAGTATCCTTATGTTCACCTTTTAAATAGATTGTGAAGAAGCCACATTTTGTAGTATGAGATAATACCTTGCAACACTGTTTAGGTGGGACAATAGTCAGAACCACCTTTGGTATCCTCTAGAGATGACCACCCATAGTAACAATGAAACTACGAGGTTGAGACTCATAGATAACATGGTGCTTCCACATATATGGATGGCCCAAGAGAACATCACATACATCCATTGGGGAATTATCACATAATACCTCATCCTTGAAGGGTTGGATGTCGTATGACAATCAAAACTACTGGTTGACATAGAGATTCCATCCCTGGCGAAGTCACCCAATTTTGTATGGCTATGGGTGTGGTGTTGTCGACAATCCCAATTGTTTGACGACTTCTGTTGAGATGAGGTTCTTATGGATTCCACTATCAACAATAAAATGTAGTGGGGTCCCCTTCACCTGCATTTGTGAATGAAAAAGGTTCTCCCCCTCTTCAGGATCTGTTGGTTCTTCTGGTTGAATTGTTGTGGTCGCAGAAATAACAATGGGGTTTATGTCGATGATCTGTCTTATGTCAGTATTTTATGAATCAGTGTTTGGCTCCTTGTCTTTGATTTCAACCACCAATGACTGTTTTGAGCGACATTAATCGGTGTTGTGCCAGGGGATTTTGTGGAAATCGTACCATTTTCTAGTGTCCTTCTTTGTCTTCCCATGGCCCTTATTTTCCTATGGCTTGGACTAGTTTTCGAGAGACTTTTTGTTAGGTTCGTGTTTATCATACTTTGGTTGTTGCAGATTTACAGACCCAGACTCTTGTTTGTTCTGGTGCTTAAATTTTTTCTCGATTTTAACAACATATCAATAAGAAACACCGAGTAATGAGATGTCCAGAAAATCCATTTCATTTTGGATGTATCTGTGTAGAGCCCCACAGTATTTTAGAACCAAATGTCATTTAGAGTCTTTAATTCCCATCTTGGTTTGAAAGGTATGGAAGGTATTGGTGAAATCAAGAACTTCTTGACCCCTCTCTTGCCGCAGTGTGGTCCATCTCATATACTGGTCCTCATAGTTTCCAACAGGGTAATACTGTTCCTTTACCGCATCCACAAAAAAATCCCAAGTGGGATCGACCCCATATATTCCAGACTCTTCTATGGAACTTTTCTCCCAGTAAGTTTCCCACCAATTTTTGACATAGGGGAGATATTTAAGGAGTGGGAAGGTGATCTTTTCCCTGTCGGAAAAATGGTGAACAAAGAAACAACCTTCTAGCAGATTTAACCATTTGTTTAGGGCATCTGCATCTATCTGACCTTCAAATACGGGAATATCAAAATTAACCTATACCTTCAAAGGAGAGGTTATTCCAAAGTGGTTGTTTGATGAATATGCTATTGTTTCTATCATCAAGCGTTGAAGGATGTGGGAAAAACTGTCCATCACTTCATTCCTCTATCGCGTGAGAGCTTGCTTAAGAAACAGATTGATAGAATCGCCTTCTCCGTGGGTTTTATTTTCTTCCGCCATGGAGGATTTCTTGGGTGTGAAAGAGCGATTTTATTCAAGAGAGACAATATCGATAGCCAAATTTCTATACTCAGACCTCGTCGAGAACATGCACTGAAAACAAAACCCGATCAAGAGTAGCCTGCTATGATAGCACTGATCCAGATTATTTTTAGCACGAAATGAGAGTGGAGATGTAATAAAGAAATGTACAAAGATATCTCAGATATCCAATATTATAAGATAAATGTATCAAATACCCAAACTCTTGTTTGTTCTGGTGCTTAAATTTCTACTCAATTTTAACAACATATCGATAAGAAACACTGAGTAATGAGATGGCCAGAAAATCCATTTCATTTTGGATGTATCTGGGTAGAGCCCCACGACATTTTAGAACCAAATTTCATTCAGAGTCTTTAATTCCCATCTTGGATGCAATTTATGGAAGGTATTTCTGAACTCCATAACTTCTTCGCCCCTCTCTTGCTGCAGTGTGGTCCATCTCATATACTGGTCCTCATAGTTTCCAATAGGGTAATATTGTTCCTTTACCACGTCCACAAAAAAATCCCAAGTGGGATCGACCCCATATATTCCAGACTCTTATGTGGAACTTTTCTCCCAGTAAGTTTCCCACCATTTTTTGACATAGGGTAGATATTGAAGGAGTGGGAAGGTGATCTTTTCCCTGTCGGAAAAATGGTGAACAAAGAAATAACCTTCTAGCAGATTTAACCATTTGTCTAGGGCATCTACATCTATCTTACCTTCAAATATGGGAATCTCAAAATTAACATGTACCTTCAAAGGAGAGGTTATTCCAAAGTAGTTTTTTGATGAATATGCTCTTGTTTCTATCATCAAGCATTGAAGGATGTGGGAAAAACTCTCCATCATTTCATCCCTCTGTCGCGTGAGAGCTTGCTCAAGAAACAGATTGATAGAATCGCCTTCTCCGTGGTTTTTATTTTATTCCGCCATGGAGGATTTCTTGGGTGTGCGAGAGAGATTTTATTCAAGAGATACAAGATCGATACCCAAATTTCTATACTCAGACCTCGTCGGGGACATGTACTGAAAAAAAACCCGATCAAGAGCAGCCTGTTGTGATAGCACTGATCCAGATTATTTTCAGCATGAAATGAGAGCAGAGATATAATAAATAAATGTACAGAGATATCTCAGATATCCAATATTATAAGAGAAATGTATCAAATATGAAACCATAAACACATATATACAATAATACACAATTTTCTATTAATGAGCGAAAATGTACAAAGACTTTCAAATCTAGAGTGAAAGACTCGCTAGAATTGTGGAAGCTTATCTATGAGAAGAGATGTGACAACTAGTCTCATCGGTGAGAAGATGATTTTATAATGAGGCTCCAGAGGAATTTTTTTATCATAAATAAAATCCAAAACCCTAACCCCGTAAGATGAAAAGACAATAGTTTTGTGGACCTCGTTTTGGGTAGTTTGGTGTATCAACTTCCCGGGGGCGTAACTTTGGCATACAATCTCTGTTTGGGGAGCACGATAGCTCATTTGAAAGGTATATTGGAAGAGATTCATTTTGGGGGCTCAATCAGAGAATTTTTCTATCATTTAGAATATCAATTCCGAAAAACTTTCATTTAGGCTCTAGAAATGGCCCCAGAAGTTAAAACTGCTAAAAATAGTAAATTGCGAAAATTACCAAAACATTGTTTTGAGTGAGTTGGAAATGGTGGGTGGCCACCGATATCCACCTGGATCAATCCTACCTCATTAGGAAGCAATGGTATCCATTGATGAGTGCCCGGGGGAGAGGTAAAATAGTTTGTTGAATCTACATCTTTATGAGCTGCTTTCCTTGTTGGAGAAGTTGCGCTGCTTAGCTTTTTGAAGGTTGTCATGAGCCTGTGGTTGGAAGGGTTGGAACTTTTTAACCAGTCTGGCTAAATGATATGTGTGTGTGCAGAAGGAATATTTTCACTTTGCTGAATTCTTTTCGACCTGCTTCTATTGGATAGAAGGTGCTTGGGTCAAGGCTGTAGTGGTTGTAGTATCCTTTTGTTCACCTTTTGAACAGATTGTGAAGAAGCTAACTTTTCTAGTATGAGATGCTACCTTGCAGAATTGTTTAGGTGGGACAATATTCAGAACCACCTCTGGTATCCTATAGAGATGACCCCCCAGAGTAACAATGACACTACGAGGTCGAGACTCATATATAGCATGGCTCTTATACATATATGGTTGGCCCAAGAGAACATCACATACATATAGCGTGGAAACATCACATAATACCTCATCCTTGAAGGGTTGGATGTCGTATGACAATCAACACTGTTGGATGACACAAAGATCTCGTCCCTGGTGAAGCCACCTGATGTTGTATGGATGTGGGTGTGGTCTTGTCGACAATCCCAACTGCTTGATGACCTCTACTAAGATGAGAGTATTCTGGATTTCACTATCAACAATAAAATGCAGTGGGAAATTCCACATTCGTTAATGAAAAAGGAACTCCACATCTGTTGGTTCTTCGGGTTGAATTGTTGCGGTCACGAAAATAGTAGTGGGGTCTATGTCGATGATCTATATTCTGTCAATATTTTTTGAATTAGATTCTGAATTAGGGTTCGAATCCTTGTCTTTGATTAATTCCACCAATGACTATTTTGAGCAAAATTCATCGCTGTTGTGCCAGGGGATTTTGTGGAAATCGCACCATTTTCCAGTGTCCTTCTTCGTCTTCCCGTGAACCTTATTTTCCTATGGCTTGGAATGGTTTTCGGGAGACTGTTTGCTAGGTTCGTCTATATCATACTTTTTTTGTTGCGTATGTGTAGACCTGAACTCCCGTTTCTTCAGGTGCTTAAATTTCTGCTCAATTTTAACACCATATCAATAAGGAACATCAAGTGATGAGATGTCCAGAAAATCTATTTCAATTTGGATGTATTTGTGTGGAGCCCCATGGTATTCAGAACCAAATTTCATTCGGAGTCTTTAATACCCAACTTGGTGCAGAAGGTATGCAAGGTATTGGTGAACTATGGAATTGCTTGGCCCCTCTCTTTTTGTAGTGTGGTCCATCTCATGTATCAGTCCTCATAGTTGCCAACAGGGTAATAGTGTTAGTCTACCATGTCCACAAAATAATCCCAAAAGGGATCGGCCCCATATATTCCAGACTCTTCTATGTAACTTTAATCCCAGTAAGTTTCCTACCAATGTTTGAAATTGGGGAAAGCTTTAAGGCGTGCGAAGGTGATATTTTCCCTATCGGAAAAATGGTGAACATATAAATAACCTTCTAGCAGATTTAACAATTCGTCTAGGGCATCTACATCTATCTGACCTTCAATAACAGGAATATCAAAATTAACCTATACCTTCAAAGGATAGGTGCTTCCAAAGTGGTTTTTTGATGAATATACACCTGCTGCTATTGAAAGTCATTGAAGGATGTGGGAAAAATTATGCATCATTACGTCCCTTTGTCGTGTGAGAGGTTTCTCAAGCAACAAATTAATAGAATGGTATGCTACATAGTTTTTATTTTCTTCCATGATGGAGGGTTTCTTGGGTGTTCTAGAGAGATTGTATTCAAGAGAGACAACCTCGAGACCCAACTTGCTATACTCGGACCTCATTGGGGACATGCACTGAAAACAAATTATCAAGAGCAACCTACTCTGGTACCACTGATCTGGATTATTTTTGGCATGAAATGAGAGTAGATATATAATAAAAAAATGTACAGAGATATATCGGATATCCAATATTTTAAGAGAAACGTATCATATATGAAACGATAAACACAGATATACAGTAATACACAATTTTCTATTAATGAGCAAAAATGTACAAAGACTGTAAAATATAGAGTGAAAGACTCGCTAGAATGGTGGCATCTTATCTCTGAGAAGAGATGTGACAGCTACTCTCTTCCATGAGAAGATTATTTTACAATGAGGCTCCAAAGGAATTTTTTATCATAAAAAAAATCCAAAACCCTAACCCCAGATGATCAAAAGCTAACAGATTTGTGGACCCTGTTTTGGGTAGTTTGGTGTATCAACTTACTGGTGGTGTAACTTTGGCATACGATCTTCGTTTGGGGTGCATGATAGCTCATTGGAAATCTATCATCAAATAGATTAATTTTGGGTGCTCAATCAGAGGCTTTGTATATCATTGAGAAGATAGATCTCGAAAAAACTTCATCTAGGCCCTCAAAATTGCCCCGGAAGTTAAAAACTTCTAAAAATAGTAAATTGCCAAAATTGCCAGAAAGATGTTTTGAGCAAGTTGGAAAAGGCGGGTGGCCACCGATATCCATGTGGATCAATACTCCATCCTTAGGAAGAAATGGTCTCCATTGTGTGATTTCTTGGGGGAAAGGGAAAATATTTTGCTGAATCTGCATCATGATGAGCTGCTTGTCTTGTTGGAGAAGTTGCACTGCTTAGGTTTTTGAGGGTTGTCACGAGCCTGTGGCTAGAATGGTTGGAACTTTTAAAACAGTATGGATATATGAGATGTTTGTGTGTAGAAGTAATAGTTTCATTTTTCTGTAGTCTTTTTGACCTGCTTCTGTTGGATAGAAGGTGCTTGGGCCAACGCTGTAGTGGTTGCAGTATCCTTCTATTCACCTTTTGAACAGATTGTGAAGAAGCTAAATTTTGTAGTATGAGATACTACCTTGCAGCACTGTTTAAGTGGGACAATAGTTGAAACCACCTCTAGTATCCTGTAGAGATGACCCCCCAGATTAACAATGAAACTACGAGGTTGAGACTAATAGATAGTATGGTGCTTCCACATATATGGCTGGCCCAAGAGAACATCACAAACATCCAGCGGGGAAACATCACATAATACCTCATCCTTGAAGGGTTGGATTCTATATTACAATCGACACTACTAGCTGACACAAAGATCTCATCCCTACCGAAGCCACCAAATGTTGTACGGATGTAGGTGTGGTGTCGTTGACAATCCCAACTGTTTGACGAAATTTTTTGAGATGAGGTTCTTACGACATCCGCTATCAAAATTAAATGCAGTGGGGTCCCCTTCACCCACATTTGTGAATGAAAAAGGAGCTCCCTCTCTTCAGGATATGTTGGTTCTTCTAGTTGAACTATTGTGGTAACGACAATAACTGTGGGGTCTGTGTCGATGATCTATCTTCTGTCAGTATTTTTTGAATCAGATTTTGAATTAGGGTTCAGCTCCTTGTCTTTGATTTAGACCACCAATGAATGTTTTGAGTGACATTCATCGATATTGTGCCAGGTGAGTTTGTGGAAATCGTACCATTTTTCAGTGTCCTTCTTCGTCTTCATGTGACCCTACTTTTCTTTTGGCTTGGATTGGTTTTTGGGAGACTGTTTTTTAGGGCCTTCTTTATCATACTTTGGTTGTTGCGGATTTTCAAACCTGAACTCCCATTTGTTTTGGTGCTGAAATTTATGCTCGATTTTATCAATATACCGATAAACAACATCGAGTGATGAGATGTCCAGAAAATCCATTTCAGTTTGGATGTATCTGTGTAGAGCCCCACGTATTTCAGAACCAAATGTCATTCAAAGTCTTTAATACCCAACTTGGTGTGTAAGGTATGGAAGGTTTTGGTGAACTCCGTAACTTCATGGCCCCTCTCTTGCTGCAGTGTGTTCCATATCATATATCGGTCCTCATAGTTTCCAATAGGGTAATATTGTTCCTTTACTGCATCCACACAAAAATCCCAAGTGGGATAGGCCCCATATATTCCAGACTCTTCTATGGAACATTGCTCCTATTAAGTTTCCCACCAATGTTTGACATGGGGGAGAGATTTAAGGAGTGCGAAGGTGATCGTTTCCCTGTCAGAAAAATGGTGAGCTGAGAAATAACCTTCTCGAAGATTTAACCATTTGTCTAGGGAATCTGCATCTATTTGATCTTCAAATATGGGAATATCAAAATTAAACTGTACCTTGAAGGGAGAGGTTTTTCCAAAGTGGTTGTTTGATGAATATGTGCATGTTTCTATCGGTAGGTGTTGAAGGATGTGGGAAAAATTCTCCATCATTTCGTCCCTCTGTCGTGTGAGAGCTTGCTCAAGCAACAGATTGATAGAATCATCTGCTCTGTCGTTTTTATTTTCTTCCGCCATGGAGGGTTTCTTGGGAGTGAGAGAGGGATTGTATTAAAGAGAGACAAGCTTGAGACCAAACTTGATATACTTGAACCTCGTCAGGGACTTGCACTGAAAAAAAAAATGATCAAGAGCATCTTGCTCTGATACCACCGATCGAGATTATTTTCGACACAAAATGAGAACTGACATATAATAAAGAAATGTACATAGATATCTCAATATCCAATATTATAAGAGAAATGTATCAGATATGCAACCATAAACACATATATATAGTAATACACAATTTTGTATTAATGAGCGAAAATGTACAAAGACTCTAAAATATAGAGTGAAAGACTTGTTAGAATGGTGGCAACTTATCTCTGAGAAGAGATGTGACAACTACTTGCATCCATGAGAAGATTATTTTACAATGAGGCTTCAAAGGCCTTTTCTGTCATAAATAAAATCCAAAACCCTAAACCCAGAAGATGAAAATCCAAGAGTTTTGTGGACCCCGTTTTGGGTAGTTGGGTGTATCAACTTCCCGGGGGCGTAACTTTGGAATACGATCTTCGTTTGGGGCGCACAATATCTTGTTGGAAAGATATCGTCAAAGAGATTCATTTTGGGGGCTCAATAAGAGCCTTTGGATATCAATAAGAAGCTCTATCTCGAAAAACCTTCATTTAGGCTCTCAAAATGGCCCCAGAAGTTAAAAACTACTAAAAATAGTAAATTGCCAAAATTACGAGAAAGTTGTTTTGAGCGAGTTGGAAAAGGTTGGTGGCCACAAATATCCACCTAGATCACCCAAAAGTTACAATATTGTTAGAAATTATATGTCTATGACTTCAATCCTCAATAGTTTCCCATTGAGGTTGAAGGCCTTTGTATATGGATCCCAGTAGTTCACTAGCATATGGAGCAATCTCACTTGATACCTCATGCCTTTGAGAGCCCAAAATTTATGTAGCCCACATATTCTTAATTCCATTTGGGCCACTGGATCTCTTTTCACTACAACATCAACCTCTTCATGATCTCTTTCTCTCCACTCTAGCACCATCCTACAAGTTTAAAATCAATTTTTGAGTTAGTATGATTCTAAAAATTCAACTCACATACTTGTACACGAGGTGAAACTGACACAGTTGCATATAGGGATGCATATACTCGATATATTTTGATAATAGTCGCATATAGGGCTGCGTATACACAACCCGATGATCTACAACCCATGTATACCATAGTTTCTAATTTACGCCTTTAAATACTAGATAATTGAAGCCTAAATGAAATTTTTAAACCAATAGGAATGAAGAGAAGAGAAAGAAGACTTACTTGGTATAGACGGTTGTCAGCTCTGTCACTCATAGCTCTCACAATTAGAACTTGAAATCAGGGGTAATTTGGTCCAAAATGCACTATTTGGGTAAAATATACAAATGATATGGTAAATTGGTTAATTTTTACTATTTATAGAAAAACTTTACCCACTTTACATTTTTTTTGTTAATATTTTGGCATATTGGACTAATAGTGTAGTGGATGGAGTTGGTTTTGGTGGTTTAATCCAAGGATTCTTGCAGTTTCTAGT
Organism: Picea mariana; assembly: GCA_032191745.1. Lineage (NCBI taxonomy): Eukaryota > Viridiplantae > Streptophyta > Pinopsida > Pinales > Pinaceae > Picea > Picea mariana. Next base: position 284,210 of record JASDQU010103871.1, on the reverse strand, counting down.
GTCATGTCGCCCATTAGTAAATTTGGTAGGTAATTTTTTTGACCAACATGTAGGATAGGTCATAACTCTGTTTTGCACACTTTCATTATCCTATAACTGCAATTCATATGCCTTAGGTACGAACCCATTTATTAGTGACACATAACCTTCTTTATACAACTAGAAGTGTCGTTATTGAATGATAGAGACTTACCAAACATGGGTTCCCTAGTTAGAACCTCTGTGCAATCCAGTGCTGATGCAAATATTTTTTTTCTGTAGGACCAGGAGTCCCTTATAGCTAATATATGACTTTGCATTTCAATTTCATTTCTTACTCTTAAGCATGTTGACCTATACCTATGGGGACTCTGAGCAAGTTTGATTTAAGCTCCTTTCCAACTCTCTCAAAAAGAGAAAATATTGTCGAGTGAACTTGTCTCTTTCACACTCGTAAATAAGATTTGAAAGGACGTATATTTAGTTTAAGTTTAACCCTTTTTCAAACCAGGTAGACTAAATTTAAAAAAAAGGACATTCTTTGGCGTTAAGTTCTAATTGCATATCATCCTCTTCCTTGCAGTATTGAGCCTATTGTCAGTTATCTCTTTCACATAATAAACCTACCACCTTAGCAGTTTGCATCATTAGACAAGCAAAGCCTTATTTATATCCTTTGAAACTTGACACCCTATACCCCAAGAGGAAACATTCCCCTGAGTGTTCATATCCTGCATGCACCTCCTTACATTGAGCACAGGTATGTTCCACTATTGGAACTATTTTCTTAATCGTGACACTTGTTTCCTCCTCTATATAATAGCATTCATTTGACTATCAAAAAACAAAAAAAGACAAGCGGGAAAGAGTATTATCTTATGTTGGAAATAGTTGTGTCCCTTTGAACAGAGAAAAAAATTTTGAGTCCACTTTTCATCAAAATATTTGGTTTAGCGTGACCTTAGAAAGTTGAGCTCATTACTGAGATTTTACTCCCCCGACCAGTTACTCTTCTAGTCCCTATGGAGAGTTTGAATGGTGCCTCCTGCATAGAAAAAATTCATCATTGAGTCTATGCTGCCAGAGTCAAACATATGTCTCATGCTCTTATTCAAAGGATGTATATCATCCTATGTCGTCCATTTCTCAGAACTCTGGAATTTTCATGTCGACCATACCCTCAGTGTGTCACAGAGTTACATGAAGTTGTAGTCCTACCATGCACCCTGGTCCTACTTTTCGTATGGGTATTTCACCTTGAACTCGACAATCGACATCTCCTCATTGGTCATGGACTAGGGGGTTTCTCTTGTGTTCGACGAAAAGAAATTTATTCAGACATAAGAATTTGTGCAGTGTCTTGGATGACATTAGCCTTATTGGTGGTCTCCTATCCTTTGTCTGAAATTTTCCTTATTGGCTTCTATTCAGAGGGTGTTTTTCGTGCACTTCTTGCATTTGGTGAATGTAGAAGATGCACCGGGTTGTTGATTCATGAACATGTTCTTCATTCGAGTTCCTCCAAATCATCAAGATACTAATTTGTACCTCGTGTTGAATGATGAGAGATGCTTTAATTCTCATTTTAGTGGTTATCCTTTCATTGAATTCAACCCATCTATTCTGGAAATGAGACCTAGAGTCCTATGAGTACCTACATGCTTGCAATCATCAGTGGTAGGTTCTCTCACCATCGAAAATTTGGAATACATCAATGTCTCTTGATCAATGGATTCTTCAAGTGTTCGACCTCAACACCTTTATTCACACTTGTAGGAATGTATTTTCTTTATTGATACCTACTTTCATTATCGGTAGGTTATCTCACAATTTTTAACAGTATACCTTAATAACCGGTAATCAAATGAAGTCTCATTGTGTTAGACCTTAACTTCTTTATTCACATGATGTACACTTTCACCCTTGGAGGGTCGTGTAGAATACTTGAAGACATCATTTCATTGTCGTAGCTTTCATGAGTTGTTGCTATCATTCACTGGACCAGTATCTACATGACTTCAGTGATCATGGGAGATCATATTGTACTCCATTGTATACATATATCTTTAGATTGATTTTTAGACTAGTTTTCACTAGACCTTGTCTGTGACTATGACATCCTATGGCATGTATCTACTTTTGTATTGCCTATTCATGGTTATGAACAATTGTTTGGTATATTTCCACATGGATCTGCAATGTAATTCAATTGGCAGCCATGTGCACAAACTCATTATGGATTGTAATATTCTTATGAGCAACTAGTTCATCCATATGGGTCTCCATTACTCCACTTCTAGGAATTATAATGTATTTTGGCCATCATAGATACTTCTCTGACCTCACAAATTAGGGGGTATCTATTATAGAAATATTTTCCTCACCCTTTGTAAACTTTATCAGAAGGCCTTTTCCATTTCCCTATGTAGACTTGAAGTCCCATTTTCCAGTTCTCAGAGATAAAAAATATATTTTCCACATATACGTGCCCTAACATATATACAACATGCATATACCAAGGTTTCACCATTACAACCCATGTACATTGGGTTTTGTGCTCAAAATTAAAAATAGTTTCAGGTTTCCATGTCACATCACTGGATCCATGATCCTTGACCTTACATATATTGGAAACATTATGACTTGTCCCTTCAATTCCATTTTAAGGATATAAATGGGCCTTATCCAAGTTGTGGAGAAGAGTAGAAGAATTCAACTTTGAGAGCAAAGTTACTCTGGAGAAATTATTCACTTGATATTGAGTATGAAGCCCTTTGTCCTTTTAAATCGGAACACATTGTTCAACCCCCAAGCTCTTCCCTATTTGATGGAGAACCTCATTATCTCTCTTATATGATCTTTCCTTTGGTGGAGGATTGAAGTGGTGGAGATTGAGCTAGAAGGGACTTAGTTTCTCAGTTTTGAACGTGCCGACACAAAAAAATTTCATTCATACATTTCTGTTGATTACATTTTAATAGAAATACTCTTTTCTCATCCAATTAATGTCTTGCAAATATTTGAATTGTTATTCCATGGGCGTATTTTTTATGAATATTGATGGATTATGCTATTATATGTGCTAACTTTATATATTATCATCATATTCTTGTGTATCTTGGTTATTGAGGAAAAGTTGCAGGCGTATCACTTTGAGTCGAGTGCTCAATGGTGGACTTCATCGAACATATGGAAGAGGTAGGCTCTTTATATTGTCTTGTTAGCATGTTTGTTTATATATCACACTTGATATTAGAGTTGATTTATGCAGTCATTTCCATTTTTTATGGTTTACCACATGTCATAAAGTGATTTTCCTCGTAACAATTCTTTTCCCAGGAAGACAATAGCTCATCAGAAGAAAATGAAGAAGATGAACCACAGATTCTATTTATGGGAATAAAAAATCAATATGATAAACATTCAAAAGATGAAGAATAAGTGAACTTCGAAGGATAAATCCTTAGTGTAATTGAAGAACTAAGAAAAACTAAAAACCAAAACAGGGTACTAAGGGAAGAGCTTCTAGAGATTAAAGAAACTACTAAATCAAGAGAGATGGGAGTTTCCAAAACCCTCAAAGAGTTAGCATAGACCATGAGTTATTTTGAAGTCCCAACTCCTGGTGTTATCACTCTGTAATTTCCAAGACTGAGAAACAAATGAACAAAGGTAACTATTTCAACCACTTTGGAGTCTAGGATCTAGCCATCCTAGACTTAGAGAGAGATCTCTCTATCTGATTTAGCTATGATCTTCTGAAATTTTAGGCTAGTTATGTTAGGTCAAGGTTTGTTTGTTTTTTAATTGTTTGGTTGGAAAAGAGAAAATGTGCCATTGGGAAATGGATTCACTAGCTTAGTCCAATCAAGGAAGTTTCTACAGGAAACCTTACAGGGAAGGATAGGAACTTTTGTTGGATTCTTAATCTTGTTGAGTAATGTGAAAGAAAAGGTGAGGAAGTCAGATTGTACCAGAGAAATTAAGAATTCTGGAACTAACCCTCTAGTAGAAAACATAGAAATTATTCAAAGCCAGAGACAGAGTGTGTATTTAAACAAATTATGCACCTAATTTTCTATTGAATTTATGGATAACAGATGAATAATAGTGAAAACACAGATACAATGACAAATGTACTTCACCAACATAAGTGACACAAGAATCTTGTAATGCTGCAACTATATTACTAAAATTTGATTACATGAAGCCTCAGATAGCTATTTCACATCAATGGATATACTATTATCTACTTGTTCCACACATTTTAACTATTACAAAGCATTGCTTAAATAACAAATAAATTTCCATAACTGTCCTAGATTTTAGGAAATAAACTTATCATAAATTACAAACTAAATATAACAATGAAACTACTACAGGAAAAAACTCGTATGATTGAAAACTGCTTGGAAAAGGCTACCATAATTTTCTGTCAATCCTCTGATGCCAGATGTTTTCCACGTAAATTTGGATTTATCTACAATCATTGATTGAATCTCTAAAAATATTGGATCTGGAGTCAAACTTAATCCATATGCTAAAAATAAAATGAAGATGCAATAATTATGGAACAATTTTCCAAAGATCTGGAATGTTGAAGCTTGATTTTCTCAATTTGAAATGCTTGAAGCCATCATTTTCCACTTGCATACTTAGATATATTTGAATACATATAGATGTTAGATGACTCGATGATTATCATGCTTGAAATATGGATAGTTGGGATGTTTGTTCCTAAAAAAAAATAGATCTGAGACACCTCTTCACATAAAAATATCCTCGAACTTATCCCATCGAGAATTGAATGCAAAATTTTATCATGATATCAAAACAGATCCCATGATTCACTGTCCTTGCTGGATCTAGAGTCCAACCTGAAATTATCACTGTCACTTGTTCTTATCCTCTAACTATTTATCAAAGCATGTGTATTCTCAAATGTGCACATTTCCCGCGAAATAGAAGGATCATTTTTGAAACACTTGCAATTAACCATAAACCAAAAGGAACCTTTCCACTCAGAACAATGATTATGGAACTAGGATTTGAGAGCACCAGGAACCCTGAATTCGGTCCTTCAGGGTTCGGGTGAAATGAATCAATGGAAATGTTATTTCCCGAATTACGAAATTCGAAGTGGAAGAATGACCAAAACAAAACTTTGACCACCAACATGAAACCTTGACTTCAGGCCTTTGGGCTTTGGGCAAAGATGAGTAAATGGAAATGCTATTACCCGAAGGCCGAAATCCAAAGTGGAAGAGTGACCAAGATGGAACTTTGTGTGTGCTTAAACATCGGGGATTTTTGAAGGGCTGAAGTATCCGACTTGCGTTGATCTGGAAATGATGTGAACGTTCGGATGTTGAGTTGGAACTTTACTGGAGGAACCAAAAAATTGAGTCTTCAACTTCGGTTAAAATGAGAAGTATCAATTTGAATTCATTCGATGTTCAAAACTACCAAAGTGAAACCACGAGCGAGTGGAACAATGTCCAAATATTCTAAAACATGATTAATTATTGTACATCTTTTTAGGACCCGAAGTAACTACCTACAGTCAATCTTGATGACACATGGACAATCAGATGCTACTTTTCCATTCTCATGCATCTCCCAACACCTAGAAACTTTTCTTGCGAAAAATTGACTATCGAGATATGGAATTGAGAGTGTGGAGGACATGTGTCATGTAGAGAGAGGAGGAGTAGATGCGAGAGGTGAGGGGTATGAACAAGCGGGAATGGTGAGTGGTAGGGTGAGTGGAGGACAGGTGTTGATTAAGGAGAGGAGTAGTGTAGGTGTGGGAGTGGAGGTATTGGATGGTAGTTTAGGAATATTATTTTTTTGGGGGGGTGGTAAGCGGTAAGAAGAAATAGGAGGGGGGGTTTGAAATGACAAGGAGGTTCCATGATAGGTGGGACTCGCGATTGGGAAAACCACTTTTCAGACCCCCCTCCACTGTTAAAGGAAGAAAGGTCAGGGGGGTCCAAAAAAGGATGAGGACCATTGATCTGGAGATGAGTTGATACCACCGAGAAAAAATATGTGCAGAATTTATGCACTACACACCAGTCTTTTCAACTTTGGTTAAAAACAAATATGCTCCATAAAAAAAGAAATATTTTTATTTGAACTACCTTTTGAGCTAGGTGTCAGTCTAAATAACTCGATATATCATTGGGAATTTTCCCCTAAATTCTATGCCATTGAAACACCTGCCATGTTTTCTCAACATGAATTGATATGCAAAAATCTCCTAAAAATTCCATACTTAGTTTTGGTCATGAGGCTCCAAAAACTAAATGGTTACTTGGATAAACATGTTTTTTAGTCTATGACACCTAGTGATTCATAGGTTAAGCCTAACCAACAAATTTCAAAAATAGATAACTGCATAAAAAGATTACCTATAATTATAGGACTCTAACAGTGGCTCCAACTGGGGATGGCATCATCCCAGTGAGGTTCCAACAGCACCATAGACTAAGTAGCCTTGTTCATTGGATTGATCCCAAAACATACAACTTTCTCTATCATGAAACCTCTATGAAGGAAACTCAACCGATAATATGCTCCAAACCTTTGCTGAATCAAATTTAATCTAAAATTTGAATTGTACTCTAAAACTAAAAACTTAAACCAAACTGAAAATCAAATTGAAAAATTACTGAAAGGAATGATCACCAAGCCGAGCTTATTTGCACAATACTATCTACCCTACACTGTTGAAAATCATGTTGAATCAAATAATACAAAAAAGCCAATGAAGCCAATCAAGTAGATGCTAAAAAAAGTGGACTGTTTGACTGCTTGTTAACAAAATCAAAAGGATAGCTTGACTTTTTGTCCAAAAAATCAAAGCTGTAATGTGTAATGGAAACTGTTGATAACATGATTGATCATTTAAGCTGAAAAAATCCTCCATGTAGTCTGCTATAGGATCAATAAATTCATGATTAATTACTTTGTCTTCCAGGCCTTTAATGCCAAGTTGATCATGAATTATTTCATCGTTAGTTCTATCCTCAAGGTTAAATCATGATTCTAACTCTACAGTTTTAGTCTTGTACTTGAAAACATAATCCTCAATAGTTTCCAAATCAAAAGATACTACAATTTCTTCTTGTTTTGGAGGAGAAAGATTTTCCAAGAATTGTTTAGGATCTTAGAAATTATATGACTAAATATGAGAATCCAAAAGTTCAATATCCTTCTTAAATCTTTCAAAAAATAACTCAAGAAAACAAATTTTACCCTTAGGAGAAAATTTGTCTGATTTCAAACAATGAAACAAGGTTGTTGAAAACTTTTTATTGATTGAAAACTCTGCTAAATTATTCTTGAATTCCTTTAAAACTTCACAAGCTAGAGAATTTGTCTCATACCCATTCATCTTGTTTTGTAAGAAATCTGATCAAAATGTATTGGAGTTACCATGAATGCTCCAAAATATGGATTCTTTGACAGTGGAGTCTCCTTGAAAAATTTGAAGCTCTGGATACTTTGAACATGGAGTCGCCAGGTGAAAAATTCAGCATTCTCATGTCTGATCACTATCCACCATCAATAATCAGATATGGAACTTGATAATATTTTATGAGGAAGATAAAAATTCTTCCCCAGTATGGTCTCCAATATGTTATCACCCTATAATTTCCAAGGCTGAGAAAGAAATGAATAGAGGTAACTATTTCACCCACTTTGGAGTCTAGGATATAGCCCTCCTAGACTCAGAGAGGGATCTCTCTATCTAATTTAGCTATGTTCTTCTGAAATTTTAGGCTAGTTATGATAGGTCAAGGTTTGTTTGTTTTTTAAATKTTTGGTTGGAACAGACAAAATGGGACATTGGGCAATGGAGTCACTGGCTTAGTCCAATCAAGGAAGTTTCTACAGGAAACCTTACAGGGCAGGATAGAAAATTTTGTTGGATTCTTAAGATTTTGAGTAATGTGAAAGAAAAGGTGAGGAAGTTGGATTGTACCAGAGAAATTACGAATTCTAGAACTAACCCTCTAGTAGAAAACATATAAATTATTTAAAGTCGGAGACAAAGTGTTCATTTAAACAAATTTTGCAACTAATTTTCTATTGAATAATTTAGAATTTATGGATAACAGATGAATAACAGTGAAAACACAGATACAATGATAGATGCACTTCACCAACATAAGTGACATGAGAATCCTGTAATGTGGCAACTATATTACTGAAATTTGATTACATGAAGCCTTAGATAGTTGTTTCACATAAATGAATATGCTATTCTCTACTTGTTCCACACATTTTAACTATTACAAATATTTTCTTAAATAAAAAATAAATTTGCCTAATTGTCCTAGCTTTTAGGAAAAAACTTATCATAAATTACAAAGTAAAAATAACAATGAAACTACTACAGGAAAAAATGCGTATGATTGAAAATTGGTTGGAAAAGGATACCGTAATATTCTATCAATCCTCTGTTTCTAGGTGTTTTCCACTTGATTTTGGAGTTATCTACAATCACTGATTGAATCTCTGAAAATATTGGATCTGAAGTCAAACTTAATCCATATGCTAAAAATAAAATGAAGATGCAATAATTATGGAACAATTTTCCAAAGATATGGAATGATGAAGATT
>JASDQU010103871.1:249770-268486 GCA_032191745.1 Picea mariana | reverse complement strand
AAGTATAGTGTTGCTCACTTCTGGTTTCGTTTCTTTATCCTTAATCAGTGGAAACATGTGAGTTCTCCCATTCTTCTCCAGGGTGTATGTGTTCTTTCTCCCATCATAAATCACATTCCTGTCATATTGCCATGGTCTACCCAACAATATATGACAAACATCCATGGGAATAACATCACATAGTATTTCATCCTTATATCCTCCTATTTTAAATTCAACTAAACATTGTTTAGTGACATTTACCTGGTGTCCTTTTTGTAGCCATGAAATTCTGTATGGGCTTGGATGTACGATAGTCTCTAGCTCCAACTTTTCTATCATCTCTGTAGAAACGAGATTGTCTGTGCTACCACTATCCACGATGACTTTGCATACCCTGTCTTTGGTTTTGCAAGTAGTCCGAAAATGTCTGTTTCTTTGGGATGGGTTCTCTGCCTCCTTCTCTGGCGTTAAGAGAACTTTTCTCATCATCAGTGATCTTCCACCCTTAGCATATTCTGCCTCAATATTCCATCCTTGTTCTTTGGCAATGTGAGTTTCACCACCTTCTTTTTTCCTATCTGAACGCTCATAAGATTTATGTCCATTTTTTCCATAGGTAAAACATTTCACTTCACCACCTTTGCATCTTCCTCTTCCTCTCGTATGAGGAAAAGTATTTCTATCAGCATACTGTCCCCTCTGTGAGCTTCCTCCTCTCTCAATCTGGGTTTGAGGTTTCTTCCCCTCTTCTGTAGATTTCTGAGTTCTGTCTTAGGCAATTGTTTTTCCTCCGGCTTGACTTTTTCCTCGACCTCTCTGACCTTTCTTCTAGCTCAAATTCTCTTCAGCTTTCAGAGCCATCTGATAAGCATCCTCCACATTCCGAAGGCTCATCATGCTCATCTCATCCTGAATGTCATATCGAAGACCATTCTTGTACTTGGCAACGTTTTCATCATAGCTTTCATAATGACCTACTCTGATGTTTATCTTGTAGAACTCTTCAGTGTATTCTTTCATTGACATCAGCTTCTATCTCAAATTCTGCATCCTCCGAAACAGAGTAATTTGATAATCCTTGGGTATGAATTTGGCTTTCATCTTCGCAACCATTCTGTCCCAACTCTTGATTTTCTGGTTTCCTTTGCAGCATTTTTCAGCCTGCAATTCATCCCACCATAATGTTGCATGCCATTTTAGTCTTGTGACAATGTGCTTGACCTTCTTGTCTTCCTCAACATCCTCATAGTCAAAATATTTATCCAGATCTCTAATCTAGTCTAGAAGCTCTTTAACATCCAAGTTCCCCTCATACATGGGAATCTCCATTTTTTCCCCGGCACCTATCCTTGCAACAACCCTGAATAGGTATTCATCTCCAGCATCCTCGACTTCTACTTCTTCTCCTTCATGTCTAGCTTCATTTTCACTTTCAGCCTCACTGATATCTCCAACATCGACTGTGCACCTCTGTGTTGTCTCTATGGCATCAAGCCTAGCACGTAGTTCTCACATTTCTCTTTTCACTATTGGATCAAGCATTGGCATGTCTCTTCTTCTCGGTGGCATGGCTGTAAAATTTCTTGTTTCTCTGCTATAGAAAACAAAGAGCTCTTTCTAGGCTTTGATACCACAATTGATGCAGACCCCCTGCCCTCTGCCCGAGATCCACTCAGGATCTTCACTACAACCACACCGAGAGTTAACCAACCCCTTTGTTCAAGCCACAAAGGACTTCGAATTTTAGGGTTTCATGATCTCTGATGTCGAGATCCTCGACTCTTCCACTTGCCAAAACCCAAAATCTCTGACTGCGTCCTCCTCTGCTATTGTATCGGGTTTTGCGACTTCAGGTTTTCTAGAGAAAGGAACCCCGATCTCTTGTCTCCTAAAGTGTCGAATTTCCGAATCCTGACACGTTCCTCAATCTTTGGCTCCTCAATGGGTTTTTCACCGTTTCGAGGTTTCGGAGTTTGCGATTTCATGAATCCAGTCGTGAGGTTTCCTGAATCTCCAACTGCCAAACCCAGAAACAATCAATAGAGTTTGACTCCGACTGTTGATGAAAAATTGCCACCTGTCATCTCAATTGTCCTCAATCTCTGACATGGATTCCTGCCACCTGTCACCTTTCCTGGCTTTCGGAACTTGAGCTATCCTCTTGTTGCTATTTCCTCTGTCTTTTCGAAGTTCCGAACTTCGAAATAGAATCTATACAGAATGAACGGACGACTATCACCCTCTTGATCTGACGACCCACGTGATTTCGGATTTTCGAGTACCGGGAGTTCGAAACTCTCGATCCCAAAATACTTGTCACCACAAATCCTGAATTCCCGAATTCTGAAACATTGAAATGCTGAAACACCTTCACAAATATTTCACGTTTCGTAACTTCGGGATTCCTAATGTGAAGTGTCCCGAATCCTTGTCAATGTGACAACCACAACTCCAATCTCCGAAGTGTCGAAATGTCACTTCAAAGATTTTTCGGGTTTCACAACTCCGGGTTTTTCAATGCAAAGGCCCCTGACTCCTTTTCATTGAGACTTCCAGTATTCCGAATCCTGATTTTCTGAAATCCCAAAATTCACATCAAGTTCTATCGCAACTTGTGACTTCGGGTCTTTCACTCTGTTGTGTCCTGATCGCTTGTCCTTAGGACCCCCGAAATGCTGAACCCCAAAATTCTGAAATGCCGAAATTTCTACTCCTCGCCTTCATGCGCAATAATCCACTTCGCGCTTCGAGAGTTTGAGCGACCAAGTGTTTCGTCCACACTTCAGACTTACAACTCCCGAAATTTCGAAATGATCTCAACAGACTAACAGTCATGATCAACGGTCTATATTGGATCCTGCCTCTTGAAGGATGAATTCCTCCAATCGCTTAACTTCCCCACAACTCTCCTGGATCCTACGGTCCTCACTATTTCGGGGATTCTCCACAGAGAATTTCAACCGTCTGATTCTTCCCTCAAGAACCTTTGCGAAATGGACTAATGTCCCCTCGCCATGACCTTCCTTTTACAAAGAAACTTCACTTCACCTCCCTTTGAATAATTCAAAGGCACTACCCCTTATGAGCTTCTCTTATAAATTCAAGTCTCAAAAAAGGGCCTCTACTTGCACTCCTTGTGGCAGACCTTCAAATACTTCTGTGTATTTGAACTCTTGACTCTGTGCACCTTCTGCAACAATAGTCTCTCTTTCTTTTCCACCTTAGTTAACAATCTTATAAGGATTCAGCTATCCTTCACACGCCTTGCACAGCTCCTGTGCTCCACTTGCACTTCTTTTGAAATGAGAACAACGGTATCCCTCCTGAGCTTTCAGAGATGAACTCTGAACCTTCGTCAATGCACATCTTGTAGACATTTCACTGCACTCCTTGCAGGGAATTCTCTCTCTCAGGAAGAGAAACAATTGAAACTCATTCTCCTTCTCTCAGATTTCAAACATTCAACATGAAATCATACATTCACAGTACTAAACCAGATGCATAACACATAGCATAAAACAACTGTAAGCAGACCATTCAGCATGTACAAACAAAAAACATCATAACACCATGAATTTGAATTAAAGCTTTATATATTAATTCAAAGCTCCTATACATGAGTTCTTCTTCTCAACTCTCTGCTACGGCTCTCTCTTCTCTATGCTAATGTGCTTAATGATCTAATTCTAATTGATACAATGATACAAAGGTGAGGGTGTCTATAGTCGTTTTCCCTCCTACTCCTAAAATGGTCTAATCTGGAATTTAAATCTACCTACTTTCATTAACTATGCATAAATGCCTCTACCTCCTATAGATGAGAGAAAATCACTCATGATCTGCTTACAATACACAAGTATTCTTCCCTTTAACCATTACATTAATGCTTCAAAAACATTTCCAAAACATGTAAACTGTGTGTTGCACTTTCCAGTTGTCTTCTGCCTTCATGCTCACTTGGTTGGCTACTTGCAATGTTCCTACATTACAATCAATGACTTCCTTAAAGATCTTTGTGAATTATGTTGTGTATTTGTGTAGAGATGCTCGGGCATTGTTGCCTTGCATTACTATCTTCTGCATCTTCTCTTACATCTTTTGAGGTTGCTTCTCTGCTTCTTGTTCAGTCCGTCACATCTCTACTTCTAGGTCCTCAATGTGGGTGGAGAGTTGTGTCCAGGCTCCTTGGAGAAGCTCAATCTGATGCTCTGGCTCGCTTGGGTTGCTAACTTTGGGCAGTTCGGGTGCAACCCTTCGAATCTCCAGCCAGGATTCAACAAGCCTTTCTTGCACTCTTTCTAGTCTTTTCTCAACCTCTACCTTGGCCTATTCTTCTTGTTGTGTTGATGTTTGCACGAGGAATGATTCCTCCCTTATGATCTCGGTAGACCTCTCGGCCTACTGGAGCCTTTTCTCTAGTTGATTAGTTGATTCTCTGATCAGTCCAAATAAGTGCGTCGTTGGCCACTGTACCAGGTCAATGGATGAAAGGGATGCATCTCTAGGTGCTCATGTCTATAGTGGAATTCCACTAGCCATTGAATGCTCTGAGTGGGCCTCTACCTCCTCCTCTATTGATGGTCCTGGTGCGATCCTCAACCTTAGTGATGAGGGCAAGAGAGTCAGAACCTCTGTTATGGCTATGCATAGTTGCATCAACTCAGCGCATTGTTGAGGGTTCTAGAGAACCTGCTCCATATGTTCTCTCTTAGATGTCGTGTTATTCCTGGGTGTTGATTATGGTTCCTTTTGAGCCTCTGGTGTCTCCTTCTCTTTTGTTGCATCTGTGTCCTATGTTGTGCTTTCTTGGGCACCCTCACCCTTGGTCGGTGAGGGGATTTTCTGGTTGCTTTGTGCTTGAGGCTCTTCCATAGTTTGGGTGTATTTTTATTTCACCGAAGGCTCAATCTGTTGTTCTTGGATGTATATGTTCTAACCAATCTGTGACTTTCCACCCAACCATAGACTCAGTGGAATTCATTATTATCACTCTAGCCACCCCCATGCCAAGCCATGATATCACTAGGGAATTTACATCATCTTTCGAAGAAAACTCTCTCTGTAAAAACGACCCTGCGAGGTTTATCAGATGCTTTCCCAGCATCAAGCTCGCGTTCGGTCCTTTAGGTTGTGTTATTTACACTTCCTTTTGGTTCTTACATCCCCTTTTCGAGATTTCACTCTCGTCTGGTGTCTCCCCTCTTGATGTGTGTCTGTATGTATCCTACCTTCCCTCCTTTAGAAGGTTTCTGACCTGTCATGTTCCTTCTGACAGAAGGAATCTTGGATCTGTAGGTCTCTATGGTACTTCGGGCTGACATTCTTCATCTAGAACATGCTTCCATTTATGGGGGTGGTTGATGATTCAACGACTGGTCCTTTCTTCATTAATTGATTTCCTTCTTCTAGAGATATCATGGCTCGTACTTCAAGGCTTCACCCCCCATCAGTTAGTTATTGAAAATTTAACAATAATACATTTACTTCATCCACATGCCTTAGCATGAAAATCCTATTTTATGATTAATTACAAGCTCGGGGAAACAAGGATGTTACATATTGTAGGTGTTTTAATGGCATAGCATTTAGGAGAAACTTCCGAATGATATATTGAGTGCTTTAGACTGACACCTAGCTCAAAAGGTAGGTCAAATGAAAATATTTATTTTTTGATGGCGCATATTTGTTTTTAACCAAAGTTGAAAAGACTGGTGTGTAGTGTGCATACATTCCACGCATATTTTTCCCTGGTGGTATAAAATCCTTTCTAGATCAACGATCCTCATCCTTTTTCATACACCCCCCCTCGATCTTTCTACCTTTAATGGTGAGAGGGGGGGTTCAAAAAGTGGTTTTCCTCACCGCGGGTCCCACCTAACATGGCACCTCCTCTTCATTTCAAACCCCCCCTCCTATTTCGACTTACCTCCTAACCCCCCCTCCAAAATATTCCTAAACCACCATCTGATACCACCTATCCCCTGCATGCACTTCTCCTTTGCTTATTTAACATCTTTCCTCCCCTCACCCTACCACTGACCATTCTCACCTATTCGTACCCATCACCTCCCGCATCTACTCCTCCTCTTTCTACATGCCACATGTCCTCCACAATCTCAATTCCATCTCTCTATGGTCAATTTTTCCGCAAGCAAAGTTTCCAGGTGTCAGGAGACACAGGAGAATGACAAAGTAGCATATGATCATCCATGTGTCCTCAAGATCGACGGTAGGCGGGTACTTTGGGTCCTCTAAAGATGCACGATAATTAATCATGTTTTAGAATATTTGGTCATTGTTCCACTCACTCGTGGTTTCACTTCAAGAGTTTTGAAAACTGGATGAATTCAAATTGATACTTCTCATTTTACCTGAAGCCGAAGACCCGAAGTCATGGTTCCTCAAGAAAAGTTCCAACTCAACATCTGACCGTTCACATCATCACCAGATCAACGCAAGTTGCATACTTCAGGCTTTCAAACATCCTTGATGTTTAACCACACACAAATTTTCGTCTTGGTCACTCTTCCACTTCAGATTCTGGCGTTCAGGTAATAACATTTCCATTGACTCATCTTTGCCCAAAGCCCAAAGGCCCGAATTCAAGGTTATGTGCCAGTGGTAAAAGTTTCATTTTGGTCATTCTTCCACTTCATATTTTGGCCTTTGAGTAATATCATTTTTTTTTATTCATTTCACCTGAACGTCGAAAGCCCGAAGTCAGGGTTCCTTGTGCTCTGAAATCCTAGTTCCATAATCGTTGTTCTAAGTGGAAAGGTTTCTTTTGGTTTATGATTAATTGCAAGTGTTTCAAAAAGGATCCTTATATTTTGTGGGAAATGTGGACATTTGAGAATCCACGGGATTTGATAAATAGTCAGAGGATAAGAGTAGGTGACAGTGATAAGTTTAGAGTGGACTCTAGCTCCAACAAGGACAGTGAATCATGGGATCTGTTTTGATATCATGATAAAATACTACATTCAGTTCTCGATGGGATAATTTTGAGGATATTTTTATGTGAAGAGGTGTCTCGGATCTATTTTTTTTTTTTTAGGAACAAACATCCCAACTGTCCAGATTTCAAGCATGATAATCAACATCTATTTTAAGATATGTAGGTAGTCAAATAGATCTAAATATGCAAGTGGTAGATGATGGCTTCAAGCATTTCAAATCGAGAAAATCAATCTTCATCATTCCATATCTTTGGAAAATTGTTCCATAATTATTGCATCTTCATTTTATTTTTAGCATATGGATTAAGTTTGACTCCAGATCCAATCTTTTCAGACATTCAATCAATGATTGTAGATAACTCCAAACTCAAGTGGAAAACACCTGGAAGCAGAGGATTGATATAATATTATGGTATCCTTTTCCAACCAATTTTCAATCATACAAGTTTTTTCCTATAGTAGTTTCATTGTTATTTTTATTTTGTAATTTATGATAAGTTTTTTCCTAAAATCTAGGACAATTAGGCAAATTTATTTGTTATTTAAGAAAATATTTGTAATAGTTAAAATGTGTGGAACAAGTAGAGAATAGCATATTCATTTATGTGAAACAACTATCTAAGGCTTCATGTAATCAAATTTCAGTAATATAGTTGCAACATTATAGGATTCTCATGTCACTTATGTTGGTGAAGTGCATCTATCATTGTATCTGTGTTTTCACTGTTATTCATCTGTTATCCATAAATTCCGAATTATTCAATAGAAAATTAGTTGCAAAATTTGTTTAAATGAACACTTCGTCTCCGACTTTAAATAATTTCTATGTTTTCTACTAGAGGGTTAGTTCTAGAATTCATAATTTCTCTGGTACAATCCAACTTCCTCACCTTTTCTTTCACATTATTCAAAATCTTAAGAATCCAAAAAAATTTTCTATCCTGCCGTGTAAGGTTTCCTGTAGAAACTTCCTTGATTGGACTAAGCCAGTGACTCCATTGCCCAATGTCCCATTTTGTCTGTTCCAACCAAAAATTTAAAAAACAAACAAACCTTGACCTATCATAACTAGCCTAAAATTTCAGAAGAACATAGCTAAATTAGATAGAGAGATCCCTCTCTGAGTCTAGGAGGGCTAGATCCTAGACTCCAAAGTGGGTGAAATAGTTACCTCTGTTCATTTCTTTCTCAGCCTTGGAAATTATAGAGTGATAACATATTGGAGACCATACTAGGGAATAATTTTTATCTTCCTCATAAAATATTATCAAGTTCCATATCTGATTATTGATGGTGGACAGTGATCAAACACGATAAGGCTAAATTTTTCACTTGGCGACTCCATCTTCAAAGTATCCAGAGCTTCAAATTTTTCAAGGAGACTCCACTGTCAAAGAATCCATATTTTAGAGCATTCATGGTAACTACAATACATTTTGATCAGATTTCTTGCAAAACAAGATGAATGGGTATGAGACAAATTCTCTAGCTTGTGAAGTTTTAAAGGAATTCAAGAATAATTTAGCATAGTTTTCAATCAATAAAAAGTTTTCTACAACCTTGTTTCATTGTTTGAAATCAAACAAATTTTCTCCTAAGGGTAAAACTTGTTTTCTTGAGTTATTTTTTGAAAGATTTAAGAAGGATATTAAACTTTTGGATTCTCATATTCAGTCATATAATTTCTAAGATCCTAAACAATTCTTGGAAAATCTTTCTCCTCCAAAACAAGAAGAAATTGTAGTATCTTTTGATTTGGAAATTGTTGAGGATTATGTTTTCAAGTACAAGACTAAAACTGTAGAGTTAGAATCATGATTTAACCTTGAGGATACAACTAACAATGAAATAATCCGTGATCAACTTGGAATTAAAGGCCTGGAAGACAAAGTAATTAATCATGAATTTATTGATCCTGTAGAAGACTACATGGAGGATTTTTTCAGCTTAAATGATTAATCATGTTATCAGCAATTTCCATTACACATTACATCTTTGATTTTTTGGACAAAAATTCAAGCTATCCTTTTGATTTTGTTAATAGGCAGTCAAACAGTCCACTTGTTTTAGCATCTACTTGATTGGATTCATTGGCATTTTTGTATTATTTGATTCAACATGATTTTCAACAATGTAGGGTAGATAGCAGTGTGCAAATAATATCGGCTTGGCGAGCATTCCTTTCAGTAATTTTTCAATTTGATTTTCAGTTTGGTTTCAGTTTTCGGTTTTAGAGTACAATTCACATTTCAGATTAAATTTGATTCAGTTAAGGTTTGGAGCATATTATCGATTGAGTTTCAGTCACAGAGGTTTCATGACAGAGAAAGTTGCAGGTTTTGGGATCAACCCAATGAACAAGGCTACTTAGTCTATGGCGTTGTTGGAACCTCACTGGGATGATGCCATCCCCAGTTGGAGACACTGTTAGAGTCCTATAATTATAGGTAATCGTTTTATGCAGTTATCTATTTTTGAAATTTGTTGGTTAGGCTTAACCTATGAATCACTAGGTGTCATAGACTAAAAAACATGTTTATCCAAGTAACCATTTAGTTTTTGGAGCCTGATGACCAAAACTAAGTATGTAATTTTCAGAAGATTTTTGCATATCAATTCATGTTGAGAAAACATTGCAGGTGTTTCAATGGCATAGAATTTAGGGGAAAATTCCCAATGATATATCGGGTGCTTTAGACTGACACCTAGCTCAAAAGGTAGGTCAAATACAAATATTTCTTTTTTTATGGAGCATATTTGTTTTTAACCAAAGTTGAAAAGACTGGTGTGTAGCGCATAAATTCTGCACATATTGTTCCTCGGCGGTATCAACTCATCTCCAGATCAATGGTCCTCATCCTTTTTTGGACCCCCTGACCTTTCTTCCTTTAATAGTGGAGGGGGATCCGAAAAGTGGTTTTCCCAACTGCGAGTCCCACCTATCGTGGCACCTCCTTATCATTTCGGACCCCCCCTCCTATTTCTTCTTACCGCCTACCCNAAAAAAAAAAAAAATTCCTAAACTACCATCCAATACCTCCACTCCCACACCTGCACTCCACCTATCCTTAATCAACACCTGTCCTCCACTCACCCTACCACTCACCATTCCCACCTGTTCATACCCCTCACCTCTCGTATCTACTCCTCCTCTATGTACATGACACATGTCCTCCACACTCTCAATTCCATATCTCGATAGTCAATTTTCTGCAAGAAAAGTTTCGAGGTGTTGGGAGACGTAGGAGAATGGAAAAGTAGCATCTGATTGTCCATGTGTCATCAAGATCGACTGTAGGTAGGTACTTCAGGTCCTACAAAGATGCACAATAATTAATCATGTTTTAGAATATTTGGACATTGTTCCACTCACTCGTGGTTTCACTTTGGTAGTTTTGAACATCGAATGAATTCAAATTGATACTTCTCATTTTAACCAAAGCTGAAGACATAATTTTTTGGTTCCTCCAACAAAGTTCCAACTCAAAATCCAACCGTTCACATCATTTCCAGATCAACGCAAGTCAGATACTTCGTCCCTTCAAAAATCCCCGATGTTTAATCACACACAAAGTTCCATATTGGTCACTCTTCCACTTTGGATTTCGGCCTTCAGGTAATAGCATTTCCATTTACTCATCTTTGCCCGAAGCCCAAAGGCCCGAAGTCAAGGTTACATGTTGGTGGTCAAATTTTTGTTTTGGTCATTCTTCCACTTCAGATTTCAGAATTCGGGAAATAACATTTCCATTGATTCATTTCACCCGAACCCTGAAGGACCGAAGTCAGGGTTCCTGGTGCTCTCAAATCCTAGTTCCATAATCATTGTTCTGAGTGGAAAGGTTCCTTTTGGTTTATGATTAATTGCAAGTGTTTCAAAAATGATTCTTCTATTTTGCAGGAAATATGGACATTTGAGAATCCACATGCTTTGATAAATATTTAGAGGATAAGAACAAGTGATAGTGATAATTTCAGGTTGGACTCTAGATCCAGCAAGGACGGTGAATCATGGGATCTGTTTTGATATCATGATAAAATCCTGCATTCAGTTCTCGATGGGATAAGTTCGAGGATATTTTTATGTGAAGAGGTGTCTCAGATCTATTTTTTTTTTAGGAACAAACATCCCAACTATCCATATTTCAAGCATGATAATCATCGAGTCATCTAACATCTGTATGTATTCAAATATATCTAAGTATGCAAGTGGAAAATGATGGCTTCGAGCATTTCAAATCGAGAAAATCAAGCTTCAACATTCCAGATCTTTGGAAAATTGTTCCATAATTATTGCATATTCATTTTATTTTTAGCATATGGATTAAGTTTGACTCCAGATCCAATATTTTTAGAGATTCAATCAATGATTGTAGATAAATCCAAATTTAAGTGGAAAACATCTGGCAGCAGAGGATTGATAGAACATTATGGTAGCCTTTTCCAAGCAGTTTTCAATCATACGAGTTTTTTCCTGTAGTATTTTCATTGTTATATTTAGTTTGTAATTTATGATAAGTTTATTTCCTAAAATCTAGGACAGTTATGGAAATTTATTTGTTATTTAAGCAACTCTTTGTAATAGTTAAAAGGTGTGGAACAAGTAGATAATAGTCTATCCATTGATGTGAAATAGCTATCTGAGGCTTCATGTAATAAAATTTTAGTAATACAGTTGCAACATTACAAGATTCTTGTGTCACTTATGTTGGTGAAGTGCATTTGTCATTGTATCTGTGTTTTCACTATTATTCATCTGTTATCCATAAATTCAATAGAAAATTAGGTGCATAATTTGTTTAAATACACACTCTGTCTCCAGCTTTGAATAATTTCTATGTTTTCTACTAGAGGGTTAGTTCTAGAATTCTTAATTTCTCTGGTACAATCTGACTTCCTCACCTTTTCTTTCACATTATTCAACAAGCTTAAGAATCCAACAAAAGTGCCTATCCTTCCCTGTAAGGTTTCCTATAGAAACTTCCTTGATTGGACTAAACTAGTGAATCCATTTCCCAATGGCACATTTTCTCTTTTCCAACCAAACAATTAAAAAACAAAAAAACCTTGACCTAACATAACTAATTTAAAATTTCAGAAGATAATAGCTAAATCAGATAGAGAGATCTCTTTCTAAGTCTAGGATGGCTAGATCCTAGACTCCAAAGTGGTTGAAATAGTTACCTTTGTTCATTTGTTTCTCATCCTTGGAAATTACAAAGTGATAACACTAGGAGCTGGGACTTCAAAACAACTCATGGTCTATTCTAACTCTTTGAGGGTTTTGTAAACTCCCATCTCTCTTGATTTAGTAGTTTCTTTAATCTCTAGAATCTCTTCCCTTAGTACCCTATTTTGGTTTTTAGTTTTTCTTAGTTCTTCAATTACACTAAGGATTTATCCTTCGAACTTCACTTATTCTTCATCTTATGAATGTTTATCATATTGAGTTTTTATTCCCATAAATAGAATCTGTGGTTCATCTTCTTCATTTTCTTCTGATGAGCTATTGTCTTCTTGGGAAAAGAATTGTTACGAGGAAAATCAGTCTATGGCATGTGGTAAACCATAAAAAATGGAAATGACTGCATAAATCAACTCTAATATCAAGTGTGATATATAAACAAAAATGCTAACAAGACAATATAAAGAGCCTACCTCTTCCATATGTTCGATGAAGTCCATCATTGAGCACTCAACTCAAAGCGATACACTTGCAACTTGTCCTCAACAACCAAGATACACAAGAATATGATGATAATATATAAAGTTAGCACATATAATAGCATAATCCATCAATATTCATAAAAATTATGCCCATGGAATAACAATTCAAATATTTGCAAGACATTAATTGGATGAGAAAAGAATATTTCTATTAAAATGTAATCAACATAAATGTATGAATGACAAAATTTTGTGTCGGCACGTTCAAAATTGAGAAACTAAGTCCCTTCTAGCTCAACCTCCACCACTTCAATCCTCCACCAAAGGAAAGATCATATAAGAGAGATAATGAGGTTCTCCATCAAATAGGGAAGAGCTTGGGGGTTGAACAATGTGTTCTGAATTAAAAGGACAAAGGGCTTCATACTCAATATCAAGTGAATAATTTCTCCAGAGTAACTTTGCTCTCAAAGTTGAATTCTTATACTCTTCTACACAACTTGGATAAGGCCCATTTATAGCCTTAAAATGGAACTAAAGGGACAAGTCATAATGTTTCCAGTATATGTAAGGTCAAGGATCATGGATCTGGTGACGTGACATGGAAACCTGAAACTATTTTTAATTTTGAGCACAAAACCCAATGTACATGGGTTGTAATGGTGAAACCTTCATATACGCATGTTGTATAGATGTTAGGGCACGTATATGTGGAAAATATGTTTTTTAGCTTTGAGAACTGGAAAATGGGACTTCAAGTCTACATAGGGAAATGGAAAAGGCCTTCTGATAAAGTTTACAAAGGGTGAGGAAAATATTGCTATAATAGATACCCCTTAATTTTTGAGGTCATAAAAGTATCTATGATGGCCAAAATACATTATAATTCCTAGAAGTGGAGTAATGGAGACCCATATGGATGAACTAGTTGCTCATAAGAATATTACAATCCATAATGAGTTTGTGCACATGGCCGCCAATTGAATTACATTGCAGATCCATGTGGAAATATACCAAACAAATTTTCATAACCATGAATAGGCAATACAAAAGTAGATACATGCCATAGGATGTCATAGTCACGGACAAGGCCTAGTGAAAACTAGTCTAAAAATCAATCTGAAGATATATGTATACAATGGAGTACAATATGATCTCCCATGATCACTGAAGTCATGTAGATACTGGTCCAATGAGTGATAGCAATAGCTCATGAAAGATACGACAATGAAATGATGTCTTCAAGTCTTCTACACGACCCTCCAAGGGTGAAAGTGTATATCATGTGAATAAAGGGGTTAAGGTCTAACACAATGAGACTTCATTTGATTACCGGTCATTAAGGTATACTGTTAACAATTGTGAGATAACCTATCGATAATGAAAGTAGGTATCAAGGAAGAGAATACATTCCTACAAGTGTGAATAAAGGTGTTGAGGTCGAACACTTGAAGAATCCATCGATCAAGAGACATTGATGTATTCCAAATTTTCGATGGTGAGAGAACCTACCACTGATGATTGCAAGCCTCTAGGTACTCATAGGACTCTAGGTCTCATTTCCAGAATAGATGGGTTGAATTCAATGGAAGGATAACCACTAAAAGGAGAGAATTAAAGTATCTCTCATCATTCAACACGAGGTACAAATTAGTATCTTGATGATTTGGAGGAACTTGAATGAAGAACATGTTCATTAATCAACAACCCGGTGCATCTTCTACATGCACCAAATGCAAGCAGTGCACGAAAAACACCCTCTGAATAGAAGCCAATAAGGAAAATTTCAGACAAAGGATAGGAGACCACCAATAAGGCTAATGTCATCCAAGACATTGCACAAATTCCTATGTCTGAATAAATTTCTTTTCATCGAACACAAGGGAAACCACCTAGTCCATGACCAATGAGGAGATGTCGATTGTCGGGTTCAAGGTTAAATACCCATACAAAAAGTAGGACCAGGGTGCATGGTAGGACTACAACTTCATGTAACTATGAGACACACTAAGGGTATGGTCGACATGAAAAGTCAAGAGTTCTGAGAAATGGACGACATAGGATGATATACATCCTTTGAATAGGAGCATGAGACATATGTTTGACTCTGGCAACATAGACTCAATGATGAAAATTTTTGATGCAGGAGGCACCATTCAAACTCTCCATAGGGACTGGAAGAGTAACCAGTCGGGGGAGTAAAATCTCAGTAATGAGATCAACTTCCTAAGGTCATTCTAAACCAAATATTTTGATGAAAAGTGGACTCAAAAGTTTTTTCTCTGTTCAAAGGCGACGCAACTATTGCCAACATAAGATAATACTCTTTTCCCGCCCATCTTTTTTTGTTTTTTGATAGTCAAATGAATGCTATTATATAGAGGAGGAAACAAGTGTCGCGATTAAGAAACTAGTTCCAACAGTGGAACATACCTATGCTCAATGTAAGGAGGTGCATGCAGGATATGGACACTTG
The DNA here is from genome assembly GCA_032191745.1 of Picea mariana. Taxonomy (NCBI): domain Eukaryota; kingdom Viridiplantae; phylum Streptophyta; class Pinopsida; order Pinales; family Pinaceae; genus Picea; species Picea mariana. Next base: position 253,402 of record JASDQU010103871.1, on the reverse strand, counting down.
GGGGAATGTTTCCTCTTGGGGTATAGGGTGTCAAGTTGAAAAGGATATAAACAAGGCTTTGCTTGGCTAATGATGCAAACTGCTGAGGTGGTAGGTTTATTATGCGAAAGAGATAGCTGACAATAGGCTCAATACTGCAAGGAAGAGGATGATATGAAATTAGAACTTAACACCAATGAATGTCCTTTTTTGTAAATTTAGTCTACCTGGTTTGAAAAAGGGTTAAACTTAAACCAAATAGATCTCCTTTCAAATCTTATTTATGAGTGTGAAAGAGACAAGTTCACTTGACAATATTTTCTCTTTTTGAGAGAGTCGGAAAGGAGCTTAAATAAGACTCACTCAGAGTCCCCATAGGTATAGGTCAACATGCTTAAGAGTAAGAAATGAAATTGAAATGCAAAGTCATATATTAGCTATAAGGGACTCATGGTCCTACAGAAAAAAACTATTTGCATGGGCACCAGATTGCATAGAGGTTCTAACTAGGGCACCCATGTTTGGTAAGTCTCTATCATTCAATAACGACACTTCTAGTTGTAGAAAGAAGGTTATGTGTCGCTAATAAATGGGTTCGTACCTAAGGCATATGAATTGCAATTATAGGATAATGAAAGTGTGCAAAACGGAGTTATGACCTATCCTACATGTTGGTCAAAACAATTATCTACCAAAGTTACTAATGGGCGACATGACACTCGAAACTACAAGAATCCCTGGATAAAACCACCAAAACCAACTCCATCCACTGCATTATTAGTCCAATATGCCAAAATATTAACAAAAAATATGTAAAGTGGGTAAATTTTTTCTATAAATAGTAAAATATAACCAATTTACCATATCATTTGTATTTTTTACCCAAATAGTGCATTTTGGACCAAATTACCCCTGATTTCAAGTTCTAATTGTGAGAGCAATGAGTGACGAAGTTGACAACCGTCTATACCAAGAAAGTCTTCTTTCTCTTCTCTTCATTCCTATTGGTTTAAAAATTTCATTTAGGCTTCAATTATTGAGTATTTAAAGGCGTAAATTAGAAACTATGGTATACGTGGGTTATAGATCATCGGGTTGTCTATACGCAGCCCTATATGTGACTATTATCAAAATAGATAGTGTATATGCATCCCTATACGCAACTGTGTGAGTTTCAACTCGCGTACAAGTATGTGAGTTGAATTTTTAGAATCATACTAACTCAAAAATTGATTTTAAACTCGCAGGATGGTGCTAGAGTGGAGAGAAAGAGATCATGAAGAGGTTGATGTTGTAGTGAAAAGAGATCCAGTGGCCCAAATGGAATTAATAATATGTGGGCTACATAAATTTTGGGCTCTCAAAGGCATGAGGTATCAAGTGAGATTGCTCAATATGCTAGTGAACTACTTGGATCCATATACATAGGCCTTCAACCTCAATGGGAAACTATTGAGGATTGAAGTCGTAGACATATACTTTCTAACAATATTGTAACTTTGGGGTGATCTAGGTGGATATCGGTGGCCACCAACCTTTTCCAACTCGCTCAAAACAACTTTCTCGTAATTTTGGCAATTTACTATTTTTAGTAGTTTTTAACTTCTAGGGCCATTTTGAGAGCCTAAATGAAGGTTTTTCGAGATCAAGCTTCTTATTGATATCCAAAGGCTCTTATTGAGCCCCCAAAATGAATCTCTTCGATGATATCTTTCCAACAAGATATTGTGCGCCCCAAACGAAGATCGTATTCCAAAGTTACGCCCCCGAAAAGTTGATACACCCAACTACCCAAAACGGGGTCCACAAAACTCTTGGATTTTCATCTTCTGGGTTAGGGTTTTGGATTTTATTTATGATAAAAAAGGCCTTTGAAGCCTCATTGTAAATTAATCTTCTCATGGATGCAAGTATTTCTCACATCTCTTCTCAGAGATAAGCTGCCACCATTCTAACGAGTCTTTCACTCTATATTTTACAGTCTTTGTACATTTTCTCTCATTAATACAAAATTGTGTATTACTATATATATGTGTTTATGGTTGCATATCTGATACATTTTTCTTATAATATTGGATATCGAGATATCTATGTACATTTCTTTATTATATCTCGGTTCTCATTTTGTGTCAAAAATAATCTCGATCGGTGGTATCAGAGCAAGCTGTTGTTGATCATTTTTTTATTTTTTTTCAGTGCATGTCCCTAACGAGGTTCAAGTATATCAAGTTTGGTCTCAAGCTTGTCTCTCTTTAATACAATCCCTCTCTCACTCCCAAGAAACCCTCCATGGCGGAAGAAAATAAAAATGACAGAGCAGACGATTCTATCAATCTGTTGCTTGAGCAAGCTCTCATGCGACAGAGGGACGAAATGATGGAGAATTTTTCCCACATCCTTCAACACCTGTCGATAGAAACATGCACATATTCATCAAACAACCACTTTGGAAGAACCTCTCCTTTCAAGGTACAGGTTAATTTTAATATTCCCATATTTGAAGATCAGATAGATGCAGATTCCCTAGACAAATGGTTAAATCTTCTATAAGGTTATTTCTCAGCTCACCATTTTTTCAACAGGGAAATGATCACCTTTGAACTCCTTAAATATCTCCCCCATGTCAAACATTGGTGGGAAACTTAATAGGATCAATGTTCCATAGAAGAGTCTGGAATATATGGGGCCGATCCCACTTGGGATTTTTTTGTGGACGTAGTAAAGGAAAAATGTTACCCTATTGGAAACTATGAGGACCAGTATATGAGATGGACCACACTGCGGCAAGAGAGGGGCCACAAAGTTACAGAGTTCACCAAAAACTTCCATACCTTGCACACCAAGTTGGGTATTAAAGACTCTGAATGACATTTGGTTCTGAAATACGTGGGGCTCTACATAGATACATCCAAACTGAAATGGATTTTATGGACATCTCATCACTCAATGTTGTTTATTGGTATATTGTTAAAATCGAGCATAAATTTCAGCACCAAAACAAACGGGAGTTCGGGTTTGCAAATCCACAACAACCAAAGTATGATAAAGAAGGCCCTAAAAAATAGTCTCCTAGAAACCAATCCAAGCCACAAGAAAAGTAGGGTCACATGAAGACGAAGAAGGGCACTGAAAAATGGTATGATTTCCACAAAATCACCTGGCACAACACCAATGGATGTCGCTCAAAACATTCATTGGTGGTCGAAATCAAAGACAAGGAGTTGAACCCTGATTCAAAATCTGATTCAAAAAATACTGACAAAAGACAGATCATCGACACATGCCCCACTGTTATTGTTGTTACCACAGTAGTTCAACCAGAAGAACTAACATATCTTGAAGAGAGGGAGCTCCTTTTTCATTCACAAATGTGGGTGAAAGGGACCCCACTGCATTTAATTTTGATAGTGGATGCCATAAGAACCTCATCTCAAAAAATTTCGTCGAACAGTTGGGATTGTCAGTGACACCACACCTACATCCACATATGAGATCTTTGTGTCAGCTAGTAGTGTCGATTGTAATACAGAATCCAACCTTTCAAGGATGAGGTATTATGTGATGTTTCCCCACTGGATGCTTGTGATGTTCTCTTGGGCCAACAATATATGTGGAAGTGCCATGCTATCTATTAGTCTCAACCTCCTAGTTTC
>JASDQU010103871.1:225087-237482 GCA_032191745.1 Picea mariana | reverse complement strand
AGCCTCTTATTTATACAAAAATGGCACGTGTGAAGCGTCACCTTCCTGGCAGGGCCGACCTCTCTCTCTGGGTGGATAAATCCACCTTTAATTAATTCTGGCCCATTTAATACAACTGCTGGGGCCGACTTCTTATTCTTTACATTATAATTGTCCGATGACCAATCCGCAAAAGCGGATTTGGTCCTTATACAATTACCGACTTAGTTAATCCTCAATGGGGATTAACCTAACAATAAAAATAATAATAATGACATGATTAATCCACAATGGGGATTTAATCAAATAACAAAATAATAAGAATGCTCTTCGCAGTTACATTATTTCAACAGTGTTGTCGACAATCCCAACTATTTGACGACCTCTACTGAGATGAGGTTTTTCTAGCTTCTGCTATCAACAATAAAATGCGGCGGGGTCCCCTTCAGCCAGATCTGTGAATGAAAAAGGTGTTTCCCCCCTTCAGGATCTATTGGTTCTTCTGGTTGAATTGTTGTGGTCATGACAATAGTAGTTGGGTCTGTGTCAATGATCTGTCCTTTACCAGTATTTTCATAATAAGATTCTGAATCAGGGCTCGACTCCTTGTCTTTGATCTCGGCCAACAATGACTGGTTTGAGTGACATTCGTCGGTGTTGTGCCAGGGGATTTTGTTTAAATCACACCATTTTTTGGTGTCCTTCTTTGTCTTCTCGTGACCCTTTTTTTCCTGTGTCTTGGACTGGTTTTTAGGAGACTATTTGTTAGGGCCGTCTTTATCATACTTTGGTTGTTGCGGATTTGCAAACTTGAATTCCCATTTGTTCTGGTGCTTAAATTTCTGCTCAATTTTAACAGCATATCGATAAGCAACACCGAGTGATGAGATGTCCAAAAAATCAATTTCAGTCTGGATGTATCTATGTAGAGCCCGACGGTATTTCAGAACCAAATGTCGCTCAGAATCTTTGATACCCAACTTGGTGTGCAAGGTATGGAAGGTATTGGTGAACTCTGGAACTTCTTGGCCCCTCTCTCAGCACAGTGTGGTCCATCTCATGTACTGGTCCTCATATTTTCCAACAGGGTAATACTGTTACTTTACCACATCCACAAAAAACTCCCAAGTGGGATCGGCCCCATATATTTCAAACTCCTCTGTGGAAACTTTCTTTCAGTAAGTTTCCCACCAATGTTTGACATGGGGGAGAGCTTTAAGGAGTGCGAAGATGATCTTGTCTTTGTCGGGAAAATTGTGAACAGAGAAATAACCTTCTAGCAGAGTTAACCATTTTTCTAGAGCTTTTGCATCTATCTGTCCTTCAAATATAGGAATATCAAAATTAATGTGTACCTTAAAAGGTGAGGTGCCTCCAAAGTGGCCACTCTATGAAGATGCATCTGATGCTATCGGTAGGCTTTGAAGGATGTGGGAAAAATTCTCCATCATTACGTCCCTCTGTCGTGTGAGATCTTTCTCAAGCAATAGATTGATAGGATCGTCTTCTCCATCATTTTTCTTTTCTTCCACCATTGATGGTTTCTTGGGTGTGCGAGAGCGATTGTCTTCAAGAGAGAAAAGTTGTTCAACAAGTCGAGATATATGAGAGGATGATGTGCAGAAGGAATCTTTGCACTTTGTTGCAGCCTTGTCGACCTGCTTCTGTTGGATAGAAGGTGCTTGGGGCAAGGCTGTAGTGGTTACAGTGTCCTTTTGTTCTCCTTTTGAATAGATTGTGAAGAAGATGAATTTTCCAGTATTAGATACTACCTTGCAACACTTTTTAGATGGAACGACAGTCAGAACTACCTCTGGTATTCTGTAGAGATGGCCCCCCAAAGTAACAATGACACTACGGGGTCGAGACTCATAAACATCATGGCGTCTCCACATATCTGGTTGGCCCAAGAGAACATCACAGACATCCAATGGGGAAACATCACATAATACCTCATCCTTGAAGGGGTGGATTCTGTATGACAATCGACATTGTTGGTTGACACAGAGATCTCTTCCTTCCCGAAGCCAACCTGATGTTGTATGGCTACAGGTCTGGTGTTGTTGACAATCCCAACTGTTTGTTGACCTCTGATGTGATGAGGTTTCTCTAGCTTCCACTATCAACAATAAAATGCAGCGGGGTCCCCTTCACCCACATCTGTGAATAAAAAATTCGCTCCCCTTCTTCAGGATCTGTTGGTTCTTCTGGTTGAATTGCTAGGGTCGTGACAATAGTAGTGGGGTATGTGTCAATGATTTCTCCTTTACCAGTATTTTCAGAATCAGATTTTGAATCAGGGTTCAACTCCTTGTCTTTAATCTCGGCCACCAATGACTGTTTTGAGCAACATTCATCGGTTTTTTGCCAGGGGATTTTGTGGAAATCACACCATTTTACGGTGTCCTTCTTTGTCTTCTCGTTACCCTTGTTTTCCTATGTCTTGCACTGGTTTTAAGGAGACTCTTTGTTACGGTCATCTTTATCATACTTTGGTTGTTTCAAATTTGCAGACCCAAATTCCCATTTGTTCTGGTGCTTAAATTTCTACTCAATTTTAACAACATATCGATAAGCAGCACCGAGTGATGAGATGTCCAGAAAATCCATTTCAGTATGGATGTATCTTTGTAGAGCCCCATGGTATTTCAGAACCAAATGTCTCTCGGAGTCTTTGATATCCAGCTTGGTGTGCAAGGTATGGAAGGTATTAGTGAAATATGGAACTGCTTGGCCCCTCTCTTGCCGTAGTGCGGTCCATATCATGTGTTGGTCCTCATAGTTGCCAACAGGGTAATAATGTTCTTTTACCACATCCACAAAAAAATCCCAAGTGAGATGGACCCCATATATTCCAGAATCCTCTATGGAACTTTTCTCCCAGTAAGTTTCCCACCAATGTTTGACATGAGGGAGAGATTTAAGGAGTGTGAAGGTGATCTTTTCTTTGTCAAAAAAATTGTGAACAGAGAAACAAACTTCTAGCAAAGTTAACCATTTTTCTAGGGCTTATGCACCTATCTGTCGTACAAATATAGGAATATCAAAATTAACTTGCACCTTGAAAGGTGAGGTGCTTCCAAAGTGGCCACTTGATGAAGATGCGCCTGATGCTATCGGTAGGCGTTGAAGGATGTGGGCAAAATTCTCCATCATTTGGTCTCTCTGTCACGTGAGAGCTTGCTCAAGCAACAGATTGATAGGATCGTCTACTCCGTCATTTTTCTTTTCTTCCACCATTGAGGGTTTCTTGGGTGCGCGAGAGAGATTTTATTCAAGAGAGACAAGCTTGAGACCCAACTTGCGATAATCAGACCATGTCGGGGACATGCATTGAAAAAATGATCAAGAGAAGCCTGCTCTGATACCACTGATCCAGATTATTTTCGGCACGAAATGACATTGGAGATATAATAAAGAAATGCACATAGACATCACAAATATTCAATAATATAACATAAATGTATCATATATGCAACCATAAACACAGATATAAAGTAATAAATGATTTCTATTAATGAAAGAAATGTACAGAGACTGCAAAAATACAAAGTGAAATACTCGCTAGAATGGTGGCAACTTATCTCTGAGAAGAGAAGTGACGGCTACTCACATTCGCAAGAATATGATTACAATGACGCTCTGAAGTCCTTTTTACAATAAGAAAAAATTCCAAAAACCCTAGACATCCAAAAACCTAACCCTAGGAGATGAAGCCCCAAAAGTCATGTGGGCCCCGTTTGGGTAAGTGAGTACATCAACTTCCCGGGGTCATAACTTTTGTATATGATCTCTGTTTTAGGCATGTTATAGCTCATTCGAAAGGTATCATCGAGGAGATTCATTTTGGGGGCTCAATAATTCCTTTGGCTATCATTTAAGACCTCTATATCAAAAAAACCTTCATTTGGGCCCTGAAAATGGCCCTGAAAGTTAAAACCTGCTAAAAATAGTAAATTGTCAAAATTGCTAGAAAATTGTTTTGAGCCATTTGGAAAAGGTGTGTGGCCATAGATATACACCTGGATCAATCCTCCATCCTTAGGAAGCAATGGTCTCCATTACGTTGAGTTCCCAGGGAGAGGGAAAAGCATTTGTTGAATCTGCATCTTGGTGAGCTGCTTGTCTTGCTGAAGACGTCGTGCTACTTAGTTTGTGGAAATCTGTCATGAACCTGTTGAGGTTGAGGATGTTCAACAAGTTAAGATACATGAGAGGATAATGTGCAGAAGGAATATTTGCACTTTTTTGTAGCCTTTTCGACCTGCTTCTCTTGGATAGAAGGTTCTTGGGGCAAGGTTGTAGTGGTTGCAGTGTCCTTTTGTTCTCCTTTTGAACAGATTATGTAGAAGTTGAATTTTGCAGTATGAGATAGTAACTTACGATGCTTTTTAGGTGGAACAATAGTCGAAACTACCTCTGGTATTATGTAAAGATGACCCCCCAAAGTAACAATGAAACTATGGGGTCAAGACTCATAAACAACATGGCGTCTCCACATATATGGCTGGCCTAAGAGAACATCATAGACATCCAGTGGAGAAACATCACATAATATCTCATCCTTGAAGGGTTGGATACTGTATGAAAATCAACACTGTTGGTTGACATGGAGATGTCATCCTTGCCAAAGCCACCCGATGTTGTATGGCTACGGGTGTGGTGTTGTTGACAATCCCAACTGTTTGACGACCTATACTGAGATGAGGTTTTTCTGGCTTCCGCTATCGGCAATAAAATGTAGCAGGGTCCCCTTCAACCACATCTGTGAATTAAAAAGGCCGTCCCCCTCTTCAGGATCTGTTGGTTCTTCTAGTTGAATTGTTGCAATCGTGACAATAGCAGTGGAGTCTGCGTCAATGATCTGTCATTTACCAATATTTTTAGAATCAAATTTTGAATCAGGGTTCAGCTCCTTGTCTTTGATCTCAGCCACCAACGACTATTTTGAGTGACATTCATCAGTGTTGTGCCAAGGGATTTTGTGGAAATCACACCATTTTCTGGTGTCCTTTTTTTTCATCCTGTGACCCTTCTTTTCCTATGTCTTGGACTAGTTTTCAGGAGACTATTTGTTAGGACTGTCTTTTCCATACTTTGGTTGTTGCGAATTTGTAGACTCGAATTCCTGTTTGTTCTAGAGATTAAATTTCTACTCAATTTTAACAGCATATCGATAAGCAACACTGAGTGATGAGATGTACTAAAAATCCATTTCACTCTGGATGTATCTGTGTAGAGCCCCACGGTATTTCAGAACCAAATGTCGCTCGGATTCTTTGATACCCATCTTGGTGTGCAAGGTATGGAAGGTATTGGTGAAATTCGGAACTTCTTGTCCCCTCTCTTGCCGCAGTGTGGTCCATCTCATGCACTGGTCCTCATAGTTTCCAACAGGGTAATACTGTTCTTTACTGCATCAACAAAAAAATCCCAAGTGGGATCGACCCTATATATTCCAGACTCCTCTGTGGAACTCTTCTCCTAGTAAGTTTCCAACCAATGTTTGACATGAGGGAGAGCTTTAAGGAGTGCGAAGGTGATCTTTTCTTTGTCAAAAAATTTGTGAACAGAGAAATAACCTTCTAGCAGAGTTAGCCATTTTTCTAGGGCTTCTGCATCTATCTGTCCTTCAAATACAGGAATATCAAAATCAACTTGTACCTTGAAAGGCGAGGTGCCTCCAAAGTGGCCACTTGATGAAGATGCACCTGATGCTATGGGCAGGTGTTGAAGGATGTTGGCAAAATTGTCCATCATTTCATCCCTCTATCACATGAGAGCTTTCTCAAGCAACAGATTGATAGGATCGTCTGCTCCGTCATTTTTCTTTTCTTCCACCATTGAGGGTTTCTTAGGTGTGCGAGAGCGATTTCCTTCAAGAGAGGCAATCTTGAGACCCAACTTTCTATAATCAAACCTCATTGGGGACATGCACTGAAAAAATGATCAAGAGCAACCTGCTCTGATACCACTGATCAGGATTATTTTCGGCACGAAATGAGATCGGAGATATAATAAAGAAATGCACAGAGATATCGCAGATATTCAATAATATAACAGAAATGTATCATATATTCAACCATAAACACACATATACAGTAATACACGATTTCTATTAATGAAAGAAATGTACAGAGACTGTAAAAATACAGAGTGAAAGACTCGCTAGAATGGTGGTAGCTTATCTCTAAGAAGAGATGTGATGGTTACTCACGTTCGCCAGAAGATGATTACAATGAGGCTCTGAAGCCATTTTTAAAATAAGAAGAAATTCAAAAAACCCTAGACATCCAAAAACCTAACCCTAGGAGATGAAGCACCAAAAGTCATGTGGGCCCCGTTTGGGTAAGTGAGTACATCAACTTCCCGGGGTCGTAACTTTTGTATACGATCTCTGTTTTAGGTGTATGATAGCTCGTTGGAAAGGTATTGTCAAGGAGATTCATTTTAGGGGATAAATCATTCCTTTATATATCATTGAGAACCTCAATATTTAAAAACCTTCATTTGTTCCCTCAAAATGGCCCCGGAAGTTAAAACCTGCTAAAAATAGTAAATTTCCAAAATTGGGAGAATATTGTTTTGAGCCATTTGGAAAAGATGGGTGGCCATATACACCTAGATAAATCCTCTCTCCTTAGGAAGCAATGGTCTTCATTACTTTGATTTCCTGAGGGAGACGGAAAAGCGTTTGTTGAATCTGCATCTTGGTGAGCTGCTTGTCTTGCTAAAGACGTCACACTGCTCAGTTTGTGGAAATCTGTTAGGAACCTGTTGAGGTTGAGGTTGTTAAACAAGTTGAGATACATGAGAGGTCAATGTTTAGAAGGAATCTTTCCACTTTAGTACAGCCTTGTCGACCTGCTTCTATTGGATAGAAGGTCTCTTGTGCAAGGTTGTAGTGGTTGCAGTGTCCTTTTGTTCTGCTTTTGAATAGATTGTGAAGAAGATGAATTTTGCAGTATGAGATACTACCTTGTGACACTTTTTAGGTGGGGAACAGTAGTTGGAACTACCTCTGGTATTATATAGAGATGACCCCACAACATAACAATGACACTACAGGGTCGAGACTCATAAAGAACATGGCGTCTCCACATATATGGTTGGCCCAAGAGAACATCACAGACATCCATTGGGGAAACATCACATAATACCTCATCCTTGAAGGGTTGGATGCTGTATGGCAATTGAAACTATTGGTTGACACGGAGATCTCATCCTTGCTAAAGCCACTCGATGTCATATGGCTGTGAGTGTGGTGTTGTCAACAATCCCAACTATTTGACGACCTCTGCTGAGATGAGGTTTTCTTGGCTTCTGCTATCAATAATAAAATGCAACGGGGTCCCCTTCACCCACATCTATGAATGAAAAAGGTTCTCCCCCTCTTCAGGATCTATTGTTTCTTTTGGTTGAGTTGTTGCGGTTGCGACAATAACAGTGGTGTCTACGTCAATGATCTGTCATTTACCAGTATTTTTAGAATCAAATTCTGAATCAGGGTTTTTGGGAGAATGTTTGTTAGGGCCATCTTTGTCATACTTTGGCTATTGCAAATTTTTAGACCCAAATTCCCATTTGTTCTGGTGCTTAAATTTCTGCTCAATTTTAACAACATATCGATAAGTAGTACTGAGTGATGAGATGTCCAAAAAATTCATTTCAGTCTGGATGTATCTGTGTAGATCCCCACGGTATTTCAGAAACAAATATCGCTCGGAGTCTTTGATACCCATCTTGGTGTGCAAGGTATGGAAGGTATTGTTCAACTCCAGAACTGCTTGGCCCCTCTCTTGCCATAGCGTGGTCCATCTCATTTACAAGTCCTTATAGTTGCCAACAAGGTAATAATGTTCTTTTACCGCATCCACAAAAAAATCCCAAGTGGGATTGACCCCATATATTCTAGACTCCTCTATGGAACTTTACTCCCAGTAAGTTTCCCACCAATGTTTGACATGAGGGACAGATTTAAGGAATGTGAAGGTGATCTTTTATTTGTCAAAAAAATTGTGAAAAGAGAAATAACCTTCTAGCAGCGTTAACCATTTTTGTAGGGCTTTTGCATCTATCTGTCCTTCAAATACAGGAATATCAAAATTAACTTGTACCTTGAAAGGCGAGGTGCCTCCAGAGTGGCCACTTGATGAAGATGCGCCTGATGCTAACGAAAGGCGTTGAAGGATGTGGAAAAATTCTCCATCATTTCATCCCTCTGTCGCGTGAGGGCTTGCTCAAGCAACAAATTGATAGGATCGTTTGCTCCGTTGTTTTTCTTTTCTTCCACCATTGAGGGTTTCTTGGGTGTGCGAGAGTGATTGTCTTCAATAGAGACAAGCTCGAGACCCAACTTTCTATAATCAAACCTCATTGGGGACATGCACCGAAAAAATGATCAAGAGCAACCTACTCTGATACCACTGATCCGTATTATTTTCGGCATGAAATGAGATCGGAGATATAATAAAGAAATGCACAGAGATATCGCAGATATTCAATTTTATAACAGAAATGTATCAGATATGCAACCATAAACACAGATATACAGTAATACACAATTTCTATTAATGAAAGAATTGTACAGAGACTGTAAAAACACAGAGTGAAAGACTCGCTAGAATGGTGGAAACTTATCTCTAAGAAGAGATGTGACGGCTACCCGCATTTGCAAGAAGATGATTACAATGAGGCTCTGAAGGCCTTTCTACAATAAGAAGAAATGCCAAAAACCCTAGACTGTTGAAATCACTAAGACAACTTAGAGCGGGGGTGAATCAGTTGTTACTGTGCTTAAACAATTTTAATTCAATTAAACCATTTTTAATCTTTCTCCTAGTGACCATCAATATTATACTACATATGGAAAACATAAATAATGAGCATCACTCACACATAAGATATACACAGAGACAAATTTTCACGAGGAAACCCATAAATGGAGAAAACCTCTTCTTCTTCGAAATGATAGGCAGTCTTTTAAGTTCTGTACATCATCTATAATTGAGCACCAACTCAATGTGAGGCTACTACCTTTGTTTTACAAGCTCCAACTTGTTTGAGAGCACCAACTCTCTGGTTTCTCTAGCACCCACTAGAAGGAAGCAACAACTCCCTAAGTGCTCCAGCACCAACTGGATGGAAGCACCAACTTCCAGTCACACAGGCACCAACTTGTATAACATAGAACAACTGTTCTCCCTTGCACCACCCTGCCACCCTGGTTTTTCTGGCTGCAACCAGATGGAAGCAAAAAATCCCTGTGTTCAAGAACCCACTTGAACCTCTGAGGACAATAGTCCTCCCTAGAACCACCCTACCTCCTTGATTATAAATAAATGATTGAATAACCAACAACACAGATAAATCGATTCTGACCACTTCTTCTATGTTCTGTAAATTTGGTCTGCTTCTAACTGTTCTGCAATTCTTCTCATCTTCTGTTTGTTCTACAATTATGCTCTGCTTCAAGATGTTCTGCAATTCTGCTCTTTCTTCTATCTATTCCTCATCTGTTACTCATCTCTGAGTTTTATCTCACACTGCGCATATTATCGGTCTCACACTGCGCATACTGTAATTTTCCCTTTTTTACAGTTCAACCCATTTCTCATTTAGAATGACCAACCTTGTATAGTCATCTCATATCTTCTTTTATTCACACATGCCTCAACAACTGAATCACCAACCGATCAAGAATCATAAATCAGTTTTTCTAACTGAATCGTAACTGATCAATTAACTGTGAGGTGAAACAGTAGCCCTCGAATCATATTTGAATTCACCTGCACCGTTGGATTACAAGAAACAAAATGTCTTTTGCATTTCGTATTTCGGCAATTCGCGATTTCTCATGTCGCGAATTCCTGTTGCGAAGCATATCAAATCTCCAAGTCGTGATCCCCGAAATGGATCCAGATCAACGGTTCACAAAGCTTCATAATCTTATCCCTTCTTTTCCTAATCGAACAAATGATAGGATTTCGACGTTTTTCCCTTCAAGTCTTTGAGACTCACAATAGTCCCTTTCAACATTTCGCGTTTTTTCATGTCGCGAATTCCTGAAACTCCATGTTGCGATCCCCGAAACTTCATGTCGCAAATTTTCATTTCGGAATTTCGCAATTTCAGCAATTCTTGAGATGAGATATCTTGACACTCCATGTCACAATCCCCGAAACTCTGAAACTACATGTCACGATCCCTGAAACTCCATGTTGCAAATTCGCATTTCAACATTTCGCGATTTATGTGGTGAAGTGTTTCGACACTCCAACTCCTGGCAACCAAAACCTACGCCAAAAGGTTTTTTTCGCATTTCGACATTTCGGCATTCCTGTGGTGAAGTGTTTCGACACTCCAACTCTTGGTATCCGGAACTCCAAAATGGAGTTATTTCCCGGTCTATGAAAGTCTTTGTTGATGTGCCTATTTCAGGATTTCGGCATTTCACATTTCACAACTTCGGGACTCCTATGATGAAGAGTCTCGAATCTTGACTCCTCCAACTCCCAGTATTTGAAACTCTAAAATGGAGTTATTTCCCGGTCTGTGAAACTCTTTGTTGATGTGCCTGTTTTGGGATTTCAACGTTTTTCATTTCGCAACTTTGGGACTCCTTTGATGAAGAGTCTCGACTCTTGACTCCTACAACTCCTGGTATCCAAAACTCTGATTTCCTGGTCTGCGAAACTCTGAAATGGAGTCTTTGACATGATTTGATCTATCGCATTTCGGGATTTTCTGCCGTGAGTTGCTTCCTTGACTCCTCAAGTTTACGGTTCTGATCTTGCCATGCAATCATCATTGCGCTACTAGTCTTACCACTTTCTCTTGTTCATCATCATTAGGCTGAGCTTGTCATCAATGACAAACAAATACTCTGTCTTCTGTCTTCCCATAATAAATATACCAACAATCTCCCCCTTTGGCATTGATGGCAACCCCTTGAAGAACATCCAGTTATACCATTGTAGCATCTTTGAAATTACTAGTAGCATCTTTGAAATTACCACAGTTTCTCCCCCTTTGAAATCAATGTTAAAGAAGAAACACGCTCCCCCTGAGCTGTTGCAATACATACTCCCTCTGTCAACTATGAGTAGCTTAGAAATACAACAGATATTCAATAAGTACTCCCCCTGACTAGGTGAACAGATTAAATGAAAGAAATTATAACCCCCAACTTTTGACGAAGATATCAAAAAGGGCTCACTGCTAATGGTTTAGTAAAGATATCATCTATCTGTTCTATGGAAGGAATATAATTCATCTGAACAATTTTGTTTGTAACTTGTTATCTGATAAAATGGTATTTTATTGGTATGTGCTTATCTTTTTAATGAAGTACAGGATTCTTAGAGAGACTGATGGCACTGGTGTTATCACAGTGAAGTGGAATGGGATCAGTGTAAGTTACCTTCAAATCTGCAAGAGTTTGTATAATCCATAAAATCTAAGTGCAGCAGGTAGCAATAGCAATGTACTTTTCTTCTGTAGTTGATAAGGAAATGGATCCTTGCTTTTTACTAAGACATGCTACTAGTGAGTCACCCAGAAAGAATGCTCATCCATTGGTGCTTTTTCTCTCATCAACACAGTTTGCCCAATCTACATCTGAATACGTGGTTAAGTGAAAATTCTGATTCCTGGGATACCACAGACCATAATCATTGTTCCCTTCAAGTATTTGAATATCCTTGTGACAGATACCAAATGACTTTGTTTAGGAGAAGACTGATAATGACATACCATTCCAACAACTTGCATTATATCAGGACGGGATGATGTGATGTATAGAAGACTGCCTATCATAGAGTGATATGTCCTTTGATCAACATTTGGTGAAATATCATCTTTACTGAGCTTGCAACCAACCGCCATAGGTGGGCTAACAGGAGAGGAATCCTCCATCTAAAATTTCTTCAACATCTCTTTCAAATATTTTTCTTGAGAGATAAATATTCCTACAAAACTCTGATTTACTTGTAAACCAAGAAAATATGATAGTTCTCCTATCATGGACATCTCAAATTCTGTTTGCATAGATTTAGCAAACCACTGGACAGATGATTCATTAGTACGAGCAAAAATAATATCATCTACATAAACCAAAACAACTAGTAAATTATCACCTTCAGACTTAATGTAGAGGTTGTCGTCAACAATAGCTTTCTTGAACCTTTTGTCTTGTAAAAATTTGTCCAGTCTATAATACCAAGCTCGTGGTGCTTGTTTAAGTCCATATAAGGCCTTCTTCAGCTTGCAAACATAATTAGGATTATCTGTCAATGAGAATCCTTCAGGTTGCTCCATATATACTTCTTCCTCTAGATCTCCATTAAGAAATACTGACTTAACATCCATCTGATAAACTTTAAAGTTCTTATGACATGAATAAGCAAGAAACATTC
>JASDQU010103871.1:205897-220362 GCA_032191745.1 Picea mariana | reverse complement strand
AAGTGAGTACATCAACTTCCCAGGGTCGTAACTTTTGCATACGATCTGCGTTTAAGCGTGTGATAGCTCGTTGGAAAGGTATCATCAAGGAGATTCATTTTGCGGAATAAATCATGCCTTTGCATATAATTGAGAACCTAGATCTCGAAAAACCTTCATGTGGGCCTTAAAAATGGCCCCGGAAGTTAAACCCTGCTAAAAATAGTAAATTGCCAAAATTGCCAGAAAACTGTTTTGAGCCATTTGGAAAAGGTGGGTGGCGATCAATATCCACCTGGATCAATCCTCCCTCCTTAGAAAGCAATGGTATCCATTGCATTGATTTCCCAGGGGAGAGGGAAAAGCATTTGTTGAATCTACATCTTAGTGAGTTGCTTGTCTTGTTGGTGACATCATGCTGCTCAATTTGTGGAAATCTGTCACGAACCTGTTGAGGTTGCGGCTGTTCAACAAGTTGAGATACATGAGAGGAAAATGTGCAGAAGGAATCTTTTCACTTTGCTACAATCTTTTCAACCTGCTTCTGTTGGATAGAAGGTGCTTGGGGCAAGGCTGTAGTGGTTGCAGTGTCCTTTTCTTCTCCTTTAGAACATATTGTGAAGAAGATGAACTTTGCAATATGAGTTACTACCTTGCGACACTTTTTAGGTGGAACAGTAGTCGGAATTACCTCTGGTATTCTGTAGAAATGAGCCCCCAAAATAACAATGACACTACGGGGTCGAGACTCATAAACAACATGGTGTCTCCACATATATGGTTGGCCCAAGAGAACATCACAGACATCCAGTGGGGCAATATCACATAACACCTCATCCTTGAAGGGCTGGATGCCGTATGACAATCGACATTGTTGGTTGACATGGAGATCTCATCCTTTTCGAAACCACCCGATGTTGTATGGCTGCGGGTGTGGTATTGTAGACAATCCCAACTATTAGATGACCTTTGCTGAGATGCGGTTTTTCTGGCTTCTGTTATCAACAATAAAATGCAGCGGGGTCCCCTTCTCCCACATCTGTGAATGAAAAAGGTGCTCCCTCTCTTTAGGATCTGTTGGTTCTTCTGGTTGAATTGTTGTGGTCGCAACAATAGCAGTGGGGTTTGCGTCAATGATCTGTCCTTTACCAATATTTTCAGAATCAATTTCTGAATCAGGGTTCAGCTCCTTGTCTTTGATCTTGGCCACCAATGACTGTTTTGAGAGACATTCATTGGTGTTGTGCCAAGGGATTTTGTGGAAATCACACCATTTTTCGATGTCCTTCTTTTTATTCCCTTGACCCTTCTTTTCCTATGTCTTGGACTAGTTTTTGAGAGACTATTTGTTAGGGTTGTCTTTGTCATACTTTGGTTGTTGCGGATTTGCAGATCCAAATTCCCGTTTGTTCTGGTGCTTAAATTTCTGCTCCATTGTAACAACATATCGATAAGCAGCATCGAGTGATGAGATGTCCAGAAAATCCATTTCAGTCTGGATGCATCTNTTTATTCCCTTGACCCTTCTTTTCCTATGTCTTGGACTAGTTTTTGAGAGACTATTTGCTAGGGTTGTCTTTGTCATACTTTGGTTGTTGCGGATTTGCAGATCCAAATTCCCGTTTGTTCTGGTGCTTAAATTTCTGCTCCATTGTAACAACATATCGATAAGCAGCATCGAGTGATGAGATGTCCAGAAAATCCATTTCAGTCTGGATGCATCTGTGTAGAGACCCATGGTATTTCAGAACCAAATGTCACTCGGAGTCTTTGATACCCATCTTGGTGTGCAAGTTATGGATGGTATTGGTAAACTCCGAAACTGCTTGGCCCCTCTCTTGCCGCAATTTGGTCCATCTCATTTACTGGTCCTCATAGTTTCCAATAGGTAATACTGTTCTTTTACCGCATCCACAAAAAAATCCTAAGTGGGATCGACCCCATATATTCCAGACTCCTTTGTGGAACTTTTCTCCCAGTTTGCTTACCACCAATGTTTGACATGAGGGAGAGATTTAAGGAGTACGAAGGTGATCTTTTCCTTGTTAGAAAAATTGTGAACAGAGAAATAACCTCTTAGCAGAGTTAACCATTTTTCTAGGGCTTCTGCATCTATCTGTCCTTCAAATACAGGAATATCAAAATTAACTTGTACCTTGATAGGCGAGGTGCTTCCAAAGTGGCCACTTGATGAATATGCACTTGATTCTATTGGTAGGCATTGAAGGATGTGGGAAAAATTCTCCATCATTTCGTCCCACTGTCACGTGAGAGCTTGCTCAAGCAACAGATTGATAGGATCGTCTGCTCCGTCATTTTTATTTTCTTTTGCCATTGAGGGTTTCTTGGGTCTGCGAGAGCGATTTTATTTGAGAGAGACAAGCTCGAGACCCAACTTTCTATAATTGGACCTCGTCAGGGACATGCACTGAAAAAATGATTAAGAGTAGCCTCCTCTGATACTAGTGATCCGGATTATTTTCGGCACGAAATGAGATTAGAGATATAATAAATAAATGCACAAAGATATCGCATATATTCAATAATATAACATAAATGAATCAGATATGCAACCATAAACACAGATATACAGTAATACATGATTTCTATTAATGAAAGAAATGCACAGAGACTATAAAAATACAGAGTGAAAGACTCGCTAGAATGGTGGTAGCTTATCTCTGAGAAGAGATGTGACGGCTAGTTGCATTCGCAAGAATATGATTACAATGAGTCTCTGAAGGCAGTTTTACAATAAGAAGAATTGTCAAAAACCCTAGACATCCAAAAACCTAACCCCAGGAGATGAAGTGCCAAAAGTCATGTGGGTCCCGTTTGGGTAAGTGAGTACATCAACTTCCCGAGGTTGTAACTTTTGCATACGATCTTCGTTTTAGGTGTGTGATAGCTCGTTGGAAAGGTATCATCAAGGAGATTCATTGTGGGGGATAAATCAAGCCTTCAATTATCATTGAGAACCTGGATCTCGAAAAATGTTCATTTGGGCCCTCAAAATGGCCCCAGAAGTTAAAACTTGCTAGAAATAGGAAACTACCAAAATTGCCATAAAACTATTTTGAACCATTTGGAAAAGGTGGGTGGCCACCGATATCCACCTGGATCAATCCTCCCTCCTTAGGAAGCAATGTTCTCCATTGCGTTGAGTTCCTGGAGGAGAGGGAAAAGCGTTTGTTGAATCTACATCTTGGTGAGCTGCTTGTCTTGTTAGAGATGTCGTGCTACTTAAATTATGGAAATATGTCACGACCCTGTTGAGGTTGAGGCTGTTCAATAAGTCGCGATACATGAGAGGACGATGTGCAGAAGGAATATTTTCACTTTACTGCAGCCTTGTCGAACTGCTTCTGCTGGATAGAAGGTGCTTAGGGAAAGGTTGTAGTGGTTGTAGTGTCCTTTTGTTCTCCTTTTGAATAGATTGTGAAGAAGCTAAATTTTGCAGTATGAGATACTACCTTGCGACACTTTTTAGGTGGAACATTAGTCGGAACTACCTCTGGTATTCTATAGAGATGACCCCCCAAAGTAACAATGACACTACGGGGTAGAGACTCATAAACAACATGGCATCTCCACATATATGGTTGGCCCAAGAGAACATCACAGACATCCAGTGGGGCAACATCACATAATACCTCATCCTTGAAGGGTTGGATGCCTTATGACAATCGGCACTATTGGTTGACACAGAGATCTCATCCTTGTCAAGGCAACCCGATCTTGTATGGTTGCAGGTGTGGTGTTTTCAGCAATCCCAACTGTTTAACGACCTCTGCTGAGATGAGGTTTTTTTGTCTTCTGCTATCAACAATAAAATGCACCGGGGTCCCCTTCACCCACATCTATGAATGAAAAAGGTGCTTCCCCTCTTCAGGATCTATTGGTTCTTTTGGTTGATAGCTCGTTGGAAAGGTATCATCGAGGAGATTCATTTTGGGGGATCAATCATGCCTTCTGCTATCATTGAGAACCTTGATCTCGAAAAACCTTCTTTTGGGCCCTCAAAATGGCCCTGGAAGTTAAAACCTGCTAAAAATAGTAAATTAACAAAATTGCCAGGAAACTAGTTTGAGCCAATTGGAAAAGGTGGGTGGCCACTGATATCCACTTGGATCAATCCTCCCTCCATAGGAAGAAATGGTCTCCATTGCATTGAGTTCCCCGAGGAGAGGGAAAAGCATTTGTTGAATCTGCATCTTGGTGAAGTTCTTGTCTTGCTGGAGACGTCGTGCTGCTCAGTTTGTGGAAATTTTTCATGAACCTGTTGAGGTTGAGGTTGTTCAACAAGTTGAGATACATGAGAGGACGATGTGCAGAAGGAATCTTTTCACTTTGCTGCAGCCTTATCAACCTTCTTCTGTTGGATAAAAGGTGCTTGGGGAAAGGTTGTAGTGGTTGCAGTGTTCTTTTGTTCTCCTTTTCAGTAGATTTTGAAGAAGATGAATTTTGCAGTATGATATACTACCTTGTGGCACATTTTAGGTGGAACAGTAGTCGAAACTACCTCTGGTATTCTGTAGAGATGACCCACCAAAGTAACAATGACACTACAGGGTTGAGACTCATAAACACCATGGTGTCTCCACATATATGGTTGGCCCAAGAGAAAATCACAGACATCCAGTGGGGCAACACCACATAATACCTCATCCTTGAAGGGTTGGATGATGTATAACAATCAACACTGTTGGTTGACACAGAGATTCCATCCTTGCCGAAGCCACCCAATGTTGTATGGCTGCAGGTGTGGTGTTGTCAAAAATCCCAACTGTTTGATGACCTCTGTTGAGAAGAGGTTTTTTTGGCTTCTACAATCAACAATAAAATGTAGCGGGGTCCCCTTCACCCACATTTGTGAATGAAAAAGATGCTCCCCCTCTTCAGGATCTGTTGGTTCTTCTGGTTGAATTGTTGTGATTGTGATAATAGCAGTGGGGTCTATGTCAATGACCTATCATTTACTAGTATTTTCGTAATAAGATTCTGAATCAAGGTTCGGCTCCTTGTCTTTGATCTCGGCCACCAATGACTATTTTGAGTGACATTCATCGGTGTTGTGCCAAAGGCTTTTGTGGAAATCACATTCTGGTGTCCTTCTTTGTCTTCCCATGACACTTCTTTTCCTGTGTCCTTGACTGGTTTTCGGGAGACTATTTGTTAGGGCCATTTTTGTCATACTTTGGTTGTTGCGTATTTGCAAACCTGAATTCCTGTTTGTTTTGGTGCTTAAATTTCTATTCAATTTTAACAGCATATCGATAAGCAACACCAAGTGATGAGATGTCCAGAAAATCCATTTCAGTTTGGATGTATCTGTGTAGAGCCCCACAGTATTTCAGAACCAAATGTCGCTCGGAGTCTTTGATACCCAGCTTGGTGCGCAAGGTATGGAAAGTATTGGTGAACTTCGGAACTTCTTGGCCCCTCTCTTGCCGCAGTGTGGTCCATCTCATGTATTGGTCCTCATAGTTGTCAATAGGGTAATAATATTCTTTTACCGCATCCACAAAAAAATCCTAAGTGGGATCGGCCCCATATATTCCATACTCCTTTGAGGAACTTTGCTCCTAGTAAGCTTCCCACCAATTTTTGACATGAGGGAGAGCTTTAAGGAGTGCAAAGGTGATCTTTTCTTTGTCCGAAAAATTGTGAACAAAGAAATAACCTTCTAGCAGAGTTAACCATTTTTCTAGGGCTTCTGCATCTAACTGTCCTTCAAATATAGGAATATCAAAATTAACTTGTACCTTGAAAGGCGAGGTGCCTCCAAAGTGGCCACTTGATGAAGATGTGCCTGATGCTATCGGTAGACATTGAAGGATGTGGGCAAAACTCTCCATCATTTCATCCCTCTATCATGTGAGAGCTTGCTCAAACAACAGATTGATAGGATCGTCTGCTCTGTCATTTTTCTTTTCTTCTGCCATTGAGGGTTTCTTACGTGTGTGAGAGAGATTGTCTTCAATAGAGACAAACTTGAGACACAACTTTCTATAATCGGACCTCGTCGAGGACATGCACTGAAAAAATGATCAAGAGCAGCCTGCTCTGATACCACTAATCTAGATTATTTTCGGCACGAAATGAGATCAGAGATATAATAAAGAAATGCATAGAGATATCGCAAGTATTTAATAATATAACATAAATGTATCAGAGATGAAACCATAAGCACAGATATACAGTAATACATGATTTCTATTAATGAAAGAAATGTACAGAGACTGTAAAAATACAGAGTGAAAGACTCGCTAGAATGGTGGCAGCTTATCTCTGAGAAGAGATGTGACGACTACTCGCATTTGCAAGAATATGAATACAATGAGGCTATTAAGGCATTTTTACAATAATCAGAAATTCCAAAAACCCTAGACATCCAAAAACCTAACCCTAGGAGATGAAGCACAAAAAGTCATGTGAGCTTCGTTTGTGTGAGTGAGTACATCAACTTACCGAGGTCGTAACTTTTGCATACGATCTATGTTTTAGGCATGTGATAGCTCCTTGGAAAGGTATCATAACTCATGTTATATCTCGTGTGAGTACCTCTATATCGAAAAACCTTCATTTGGACCCTCAAAATGGCCCTGGAAATTAAAACCTGCTAAAAATAGTAAATTGTCAAAATTGTCAGAAAATTGTTTTGAGCCATTTGGAAAAAGTGGGTGGCCACCGATATCCACCTGGATCAATCCTCCCTCCTTAGGAAGAAATGGTCTCCATTGCGTTGAGTTCCCGGGGAAAAAAAAGAGCATTTGTTGAATCTGCATCTTGGAGAGTTGCTTGTCTTGCTAGAGACGTCGTGCAGCTCAGTTTGTGGAAATCTATCACGAACCTATTAAGGTTGAGGTTGTTCAACAAGTCGAGATACATGAGAGGATGATTTGTAGAAGGAATATTTGCACTTTGATGTAGCCTTGTGGACCTGCTTCTATTGGATAAAAGGTGGTTCGGGCAAGGCTGTAGTGGTTGCAGTGTCCTTTTGTTCTCGTTTTGAACAAATTGTGAAGAAGCCGAATTTTGCAGTATGAGATACTACCTTGTGGCATGATTTAGGTGGAACAGTAGTTAGAACTACCTATGGTATTCTGTAGAGATGACCCCCCAAAGTAACAATGACACTATAGGGTCGAGACTCATAACATGGCGTCTCCACATATATGGTTGGCTCAAGAGAACATCACAGACATCCAGTGGGGCAACATCATATAATACCTCATCCTTGAAGGGTTGGATGTTGTATGACAATTGACACTATTGGTTGACACGGAGATCTCATCCTTGCCGAAGCCACCCAATGTTGTATGGTTGCAGGTGTGATGTTGTCGATAATCCCAATTATTTGATGACCTCTGCTGAGATGAGGTTTTTATGACTTCCTCTATCAACAATAAAATGCAGCGGCGTCCCCTTCACCCACATCTGTGAATGAAAAAGGCTCTCCCCCTCTTTCGGATCTGTTGGTTCTTCTGTTTGAATTTCTGCGGTCGTGACAATAGCAGTGGGATCTGCATCAATAATCTGTCCTTTACCAGTATTTTCAGAATCAGATTCTGAATCAGGGTTCGGTACGTTGTCTTTGATCTCGACCACTAATGACTATTTTGAGTGACATACATCGGTGTTGTGCTAGGGGATTTTGTGGAAATCACACCATTTTCTGGTGCCCTTCTTTGTCTTCCCGTGAACCTTATTTTATTGTATCTTGGACTGGTTTTCGGGAGACTATTTGTTAGGGTCGTCTTTGTAATACTTTGGTTTTTGCGGATTTGTAGACCCAAAATCCCATTTGTTCTGGTGCTTAATTTTCTGCTCAATTTTAACAACATATCGGTAAGCAACACTGAGTGATGAGATGTCCAGAAAAACCATTTCAGTATAGATGTATCTATGTAGAGCCCCATGGTATATCAGAATCAAATGTCACTTGAAGTCTTTGATAGCTAGGTTAGTGCACAAGGTATGGAAGATATTGGTGAACTCTGGAATTGGTTGGCCCCTCTCATGCCGCAGTGTGCTCCATATCATGTACTGGTCCTCATAGTTGCCAATAGGGTAATAATGTTCTTTTACCACATCCACAAAAATATCCCAAGTGGGATCAGCCCCATATATTCCAGACTCCTGTGGAACTTTGCTCCCAGTAAGTTTCCCACCAATTTTTGACATGAGGGAGAGCTTTAAGGAGTGCGAAGGTGATATTTTCTTTGTCGGAATAATTATGAACAGAGAAATAACCTTCTAGCAGAGTTAACCATTTTTCTAGGGATTCTGCATCTATTTATCCTTAAAATACAGAAATTTCAAAATTAACTTGTACCTTGAAAGGCGAGGTGCCTCCAAAGTGGCCACTTGATGAATATGCACCTGATGCTCTCAGCAGGCGTTGAAGGATGTGAGCAAAATTCTCCATCATTTCGTCTGCTCCATCATTTTTCTTTTCTTCCACCATTGAGGGTTTCTTGGGTGTGCGAGAGAAATTGTCTTCAAGAGAGACAAGCTCGAGACCCAACTTTCTATAATCGGACCTCATCGGGGACATGCACTAAAAAGATGATCAAAAGCAGCCTGCTCTGATACCACTGATCCGAATTATTTTCGGCACAAAATGAGATCGGAGATATAATAAATAAATTCATAGAGATATCGCAGGTATTGAATAATATAACATAAATGTATCAGAGATGCAACCACAAACACAGATATACAATAATACATGATTTCTATTAATTAAAAAAATGTACAGAGACACTAAAAATACAGAGTGAAAGACTCACTAGAATGGTGGCAGCTTATCTTTGAGAAGAGATGTGATGGCTACTCGCATTCGCAAGAAGATGATTACAATGAGGCTCTAAAGGCCTTTTTACAATAAGCAGAAATTCAAAAAACCCTAGACATCCAAAAACCTAACCCTAGGAGATGAGGCACAAAAGTCATGTGGGCCCCATTTGGGTAAGTGAGTACATCAACTTCCTGGGGTCGTAACTTTTGCATACGATCTCCATTTTAGGCGCGTGATAGATTGTTGGAAAGGTATCATCAAGGAGATTCATTTTGGAGGCTCAATCATGCCTTTGAATATTATTGAAAACCTTGATCTCGAAAAACCTTCATTTGGGCCCTTAAAATGGCCCCGGAAGTTAAAACCTGCTAAAAATAGTAAATTGCCAAAAATGCTAGAAAATTGCTTTGAGCCATTTGGAAAAGGTGGGTGGCCACTGATATCCACTTGGATCAATCCTCCCTTCTTAGGAATCAATGGTATCCATTGTGTTGAATTCCCTTGGGAGAGGGAAAAGCATTTGTTGAATATGCATCTTGGTGAGCTGCTTGTTTTGTTGGAGACGTCGCGTTGCTCAGTTTGTGGAAATCTGTCACGAACCTGTTGAGGTTGAGGCTGTTCAACAAGTCAAGATACATGAGAGGACGATGTGAAGAAGGAATATTTTCACTTTGTTGCAGCCTTTTCAACCTCTTCTGTTGGATAGGAGGTGCTTGGGGAAAGACTGTAGTGGTTGCAGTGTCCTTTTCTTCTCCTTTTGAACAGATTGTGAAGAAGCTGAATTTTGCAGTATGAGATACTACCTTGCGACACTTTTTAGGTGGAATAGTAGTCGGAACTACCTCTGGTATTCTGTAGAGATGACCCCCCAAAGTAACAATGACACTATGGGGTCAACACTCATAAACAACATGGCGTCTCTACATATATGGTTGGCCCAAGAGAACATCACAGACATCCAGTGGGGCAACATCACATAATACCTCATCCTTGAAGGGTTGGATGCCGTATGAAAATCAACACTATTGGTTGACATGGAGATATCATCCTTGCCGAAGCCACCTGATGTTGTATGGTTGTGGGTATGGTGTTGTCGACAATCCCAACTGTTTGACAACCTCTGTTGAGATGAGTTTTTTCTGGCTTCCACTATCAACAATAAAATTCAACGAGGTCCCCTTCACCCACATATGTGAATGAAAAAGGTGCTCCCCCTCTTCAATATATGTTGGTTCTTCTGGTTGAATTGTTGCGGTCGCGAAAATAGCAGTGGGGTCTGCGTCAATGATCTTTCCTTTACCAATATTTTTAGAATCAGATTCTGAATCAGGGTTCGGCTCCTTATCTCTAATATCGGCCACCAATGATTGTTTTGAGGGACATTCATCGATGTTGTGCCAGGGTCTTTTGTGGAAATCACACCATTTTCTGATGTCCTTCTTTGTCTTCCTGTGAGCCTTCTTTTCCTGTGTCTTGCACTAGTTTTTGGGAGACTGTTTGTTAGGGCCATCTTTGTCATACTTTGGTTGTTACGGATTTGCAAACCCGAATTCCTATTTGTTCTGGTGCTTAAATTTCTGCTCAATTTTAATAGCATATCAATAAGCAACATCGAGTGATGAGATGTCCAGAAAATCCATTTCAGTTTGGATGTATCTGTGTAGAGCCCCACGGTATTTCTGAACCAAATGTCGCTCGGAGTCTTTGATACCCAACTTGGTGCACAAGGAATGGAAGGTATTGGTGAACTTCAGAACTTCTTGGCCCCTCTCTTAGTGCAATGTGGTCCATCTCATGTACTGGTCCTCATAGTTGCCAACAGGGTAATACTATTCTTTTACCACATCCACAAAAAAATCCCAAGTGGGATCGGCCCCATATATTCCAGACTCCTCTGTGGAAATTTTCTCCCACTAATCTTCCCACCAATGTTTTACATGAGGGAGATCTTTAAGGAGTGCGAAGGTGATCTTTTCTTTGTCGAAAAAATTGTGAACAGAGAAATAACCTTCTAGCAAAATTAACCATTTTTCTAGGGCTTCTGCATCTATCTGTCCTTCAAATACAGGAATATCAAAATTAAATTGTACCTTGAAAGGTGAGGTGCCTCCAAAGTGGCCACTTGATGAATATGTTCTTGATGCTATTGACAGGCATTGAAGGATGTGGGCAAAATTCTCCAACATTTTGTTCCTCTGTCGCGTGAGAGCTTGTTCAAGCAACAGATTGATAGGATTGTCTGCTTCGTCGTTTTTATTTTCTTCTTCCATTAAGGGTTTCTTGGGTGTGTGAGAGTGATTTTCTTCAAGAGAGACAAGTTTGAGACCCAAATTTCTATAATCGGACCTTGTCGGGGACATACACTGAAAAAATGGTCAAGAGCAGCCTACTCTGATACCATTAATCCGGATTATTTTTGGCACAAAATGAGATTGGAGATATAATAAACAAATGCATAAATATATCACATATATTCAATAATATAATAGAAATGTATCAGAGATGAAACCATAAACATAGATATACAGTAATACACAATTTCTATTAATGAAAGAAGTGTAGAGAGACTGTAAAAATATAGAGTGAAAGACTCACTAGAATGGTGGCAGCTTATCTCTGAGAAGAGATGTGATAGCTACTCGCATTCATAAGAAGATGATTAGAATGAGTCTATGAAGGCATTTTTACAATAGGTATAAATTCCAAAAACCCTAGACATCCAAAAACCTATCCGTAGTAGATGAAGCGCCAAAAGTCATGTGGGCCCCATTCGGGTAAGTGAGTACATCAACTTCCCAAGGTCGTAACTTTTACATACGATCTTCGTTTTAGGCGTGTGATAGCTCATTGGAAAGGTATCATCAAGAAGATTCATTTTTAGGGCTCAATCATGCCTTCAATTATTATTGAAAACATTTATCTTGAAAAACATTCATTTGGGCCCTCAAATGGCCCCGTAAGTTAAAACCTGCTAAAAATAGTAAATTGTCAAAATTGCCATAAAAATATTTTGAGACATTTGGAAAATGTGGGTGGACACCAATATCCACCTGGATCAATCCTCCCTCCTTAGGAATCAATGGTCTCTATTGCGTTGAGTTCCCGAGGGAGAGGGAAAAGTGTTTGTTAAATCTGCATCTTGGTGAGTTGCTTGTCTTGATGGAGACGTCGCATTGCTCAATTTGTGGAAATTTGTCATGAACCTGTTGAGGTTGAGGTTGTTCAAAATGTCAATATGCATGAGAGGATGATGTGCATAAGGAATCTTTTCACTTTGTTGCAGCCTTATCGACCTTCTTCTGTTGGATAGAAGGTGTTTGGGGCAAGGCTGTAATGGTTGCAGTGTCTTTTTGTTCTCCTTTTGAATAGATTGTGAAAAAGATGAATTTTGTAGTATTAGATACTACCTTGTGGCACTTTTTAGGTGGAACAGTAGTCGGAACTACCTCTGGTATTCTATAGAGATGACCCCCCAAAGTAACAATGACACTACGGGGTCGAGACTCATAAACAACATGGCATCTCCACATATATGGTTGGCCCAAGAGAACATCACAGACATCCAGTAGGGAAACATCACATAATACCTCATCCTTGAAGGGTTGGATGCCATATGAAAATCAACACTGTTGGTTGTCACAGAGATCTCGTCCTTGTCGAAGCTACTCAGTGTTGTATGGTTGTGGGTGTGTTTTTGTCGACAATCCCAACTGTTTGACGACCTCTGTTGAGATGAGGTTTTTCTGGCTCCCGCTATCAACAATAAAATGTAGCGGGGTCCCCTTCACTCACATATATGAATGAAAAAGGCACTCCCCCTCTTCAGAATATATTGGTTCTTCTGGTTAAATTGTTGTGGTCATGACAATAACAGTGGGGTCTGCGTCATTGATCTGTCATTTACCAGTATTTTCATAATCAGATTTTGAATCAGGGTTCACCTCCTTATCTTTGATCTCGGCCACCAATGACTATTTTTAGCGACATTCATCGGTGTTGTGCTAGGGGATTTTGTGGAAATCACACCATTTTTCAATATCCTTCTTTGTCTTCCTGTGACCCTTCTTTTCTTATGTCTTGGACTAGTTTTCGAGAGACTGTTTGTTAGGGACGTCTTTGTCATACTTTGGTTGTTGCGGCTTTGCATACCCAAATTCCCGTTTGTTCTGGTGATTAAATTTCTGCTCAATTTTAACAGCATATCCTTAAGTAGCACCGAGTGATGAGATGTCCAGAAAATCCATTTCAGTCTGGATGTATCTGTGTAGAGCCCCACGATATTTCAGAACCAAACATTGCTCAGAGTCTTTGATACCCAGCTTGGTGCGCAAGGTATGGAAGGTATTGGTGAACTCCAAAACTACTTGGCCCCTTTCTTGTCGTAGTGTGGTCCATCTCATGTACTGATCCTCATAGTTTCCAATAGGGTAATACTGTTCTTTTACCGCATCCACAAAAAATTCCCAAGTGGGATCGACCCCATATATTATAGAATCCTCTATGGAACATTTCTCCCAGTAAGTTTCCCACCAATGTTTGACATGAGGGATAGCTTTAAAGAGTGGGAAGGTGATATTTTCTTTGTCGGAAAAATTGTGAACAGCGAAATAACCTTCTAGCAAAGTTAACCATTTTTCTAGGGATTCTGCATCTATCTATCTTTCAAATATAGGAATATCAAAATTAACTTGTACCTTGAAAGGAGAGATGCCTCCAAAGTGGCCACTTGATGAAGATGCGCCTGATGCTATCGGTAGGCATTGAAGGATGTGGGAAAAATTCTCCATCATTTCGTCCCTATGTTGCATGAGAGCTTGCTCAAGCAACAGATTGATAGGATCGTCTGCTTCGTAATTTTTATTTTCTTCCCCCATTGAGGGTTTCTTGGGTGTGCGAGAGCAATTATCTTCAAGAGATACAAGATCGAGAACCAACTTGCTATAATCGGACCTCGTCAGGGACATGCACTGAAAAAATGATCAAGAGCATCCTGGTCTGATACCACTGATTCGGATTATTTTCGGCACGAAATGATATCGGATATATAATAAAGAAATGCACAGAGATATCACAAATATTCAATAATATAATAGAAATGTATCATAGATGCAACCATAAACACAGATATACAGTAATACATGATATCTATTAATGAAAGAAATGTATAGAGACTGTAAAAATACAGAGTGAAAGACTCACTAGAATGGTGGCAGCTTATCTCTGAGAAGAGATGTGACGGTGACTCACATTTGCAATAAGATGATTACAATGAGGCTCTGAAGACATTTTTACAATAAGCAAAAATTCCAAAAACCCTAGACATCCAAAAACCTAACCCTAGGAGATAAAGCACCAAAAATCATGTGGGCCCCGTTTGGGTAAGTGAGTACATCAACTTCCCGGGGTCATAACTTTTGCATACGATCTCCGTTTTAGGTGTGTGATATGTTGGATCATGTTGTCATTGATGCCAATGGTTTGATTATTTGGGAGATTGTTGGATCATATGTCATTGATGTAAATGATTTGGTTTGATTCATGTCATTGATTGATGTCAAGTAATTGATTGATATGATGCCCTTGATAAGAATGATATATGTCCAAGTGGAAACGAATCGATGCAAAGATGAATCATTAGTGTCTTATCATGGTTGATAAGGTACACAAATGGATGAACTCCAAA
>JASDQU010103871.1:188911-205798 GCA_032191745.1 Picea mariana | reverse complement strand
ATTTTCGGTGGTATGTGGAATGTCACATAACTCCTCACGGTTTGAGAGTTATGGCCTTATGAAGTTGGAGGACCCCCATATGATGGCTTGAAGCCCCAAAAGGTCAAAGAAGTAAAAATGCTTGAAAAGAAGATATCATTATTTAAATGATAAAGTAAAGTGACAAAATCAAGATGGATTATTTAAATGATAAAGTAAAGTGACAAAATCAAGAAGGAATATTTAAATGATAAAGTATTTGAGAACTTTCTATTCATGGAAAGTGGTTAACCCTTAAATAAGGAAAATAGGTTAAGTGACCTAGAAATGGGTTAAGTAACCTAAAAATGGGTTAAGTGACCTAGAAGATGAAAGTATAAATAAGAGGCTAGGATCTCTTGTAAAATGTACATTTGGTGAGAATCCTTTTTGTAGATCAATGAAGAGCTTCTTGTGAATATCTTTTGGAGTATTGATGGAGAGATTCTTGTGAGAGAATCTTATTGGTGTGGATCTCTTGAGCATGATTGAAGATCTATTCTGAGGAAGAGAGCGAGAAGAGGATCTCATGGACACATCAAAGTTTTGTCAATGTCAGAGATCTTGATGACAAAAGTTTCGGATTCACAGAAAACCCTATTTTCTGATGCCCACGCAGGATGTCTGTGTATAGGGTGTGTGTACACATGGGTTGGATGTGTATAGGGTGAGTGTACATGTGGGATGACTATGTACAGGGAGCGTGGACTGAATAACCTCATGGAGATTTGTGTTTGAGCTGGTGCCAAGCTCTTGGATGATGAGGCAGGTTCCAAATCTGCATTCTATGGCCTCAGATCTATCACTAAGACACTGGTATGGTTACATTATTGTCTTGATAGATGTTATTGTTTGATATGTTGTGAATGCTTAGGGCATTCTTGGTATGGCTTCTATGATGTGGCTTAGTTTGGTTGATTTGGTTGATGGAGTGAGAAGCACTCTTGTGATTCAGTAATGACATGATTGCTATGGTATACTAGTTATTTATGCATGATTGAGATATCATTCATATTGATTTGTTGTGTAGCATGAGCAAGCTATTGGAGAGCTTGGATGTGTTGTGACTGGCTGTGGGTCAGTTTGGACATTGGAAGATAGAAGAGAAAGTGATTGCAGGTTGCAGAGGATCTGAGCATGTGAAGCAAAGAAAAACCCTATTTGCTCAAGAGCATATGCTTGTTACATTATACACTGGCCGCATTCACACACGGGATGTAGTGAGACAGGGCACGTTCACACGTGGGTTGCACTACTGACAGGTCGCGTACCTATGACAGATTGATATCTATTGAGGATTGTTGCCTCATCTCATTTGGTGCTGAGAATGTAAGCCGAGTCTTGAATATAGAGCTGGTGCTCTTGTAGATTTGTACTCTATTCAGTTGTTGCTGATAAACCCCAAGGATTGTAGTCCGTAATAAAAATAAAATTGTACATACATCTTGTGTTCTTTGTGTCCATTGTGATGATGACTTGTTGATGATATGTGCCTACATATAACTCGTTATAAATGACGACAATGGGTAATGAATAAATGTTGAATGCTAATTGATGAGTTTTGTGCAAGAGGGAAGTTTTGGGAAAAAGAGCCCCACACTCATTCACACCCCCTCTAAGTGTGGTAGGTGTGTCCAACATGATAGATCGTTGGAAAGATATTATTGAGGAGATTCATTTTGGGGGCTCAATCATGCCTTCGGCTATCATTGAGAACCTAGATCTCGAAAAATATTCATTTGGGCCCTCAAAATGACCCTGGAAGTTAAAACCTGCTAAAAATAGTGAATTGCCAAAATTGTCAGAAAATTGTTTTAAGCCATTTGGAAAAGGTGGGTGGCCACCGATATCCACCTGGATCAAGACATATACAATTTTTTTGTTCTATGCAGTCCATGTCTCCCTCCCATTTTCCCTAGTCTTCCATTGAATTGCGAAATGGAACAATATGTCATCTCTTTCTTTGCCTCCACAACAAAGATATAGGTCCATTGCAATGATATCAAAATGAACTAGAACCTTATTTCTTGCAATGATTGCATGAGATTGCTAACATCAATACATATGTTTAAAAACAAATGCACTTATTTTCATCTCCAAATGAAAATGAAAATGAAAAAGACATAGTTGCACGGAGTTCTTGCACATGTGCATCGGAAAAGTATTACAAGCGTTGAACTGCTAAAGTACCGCAATGCACAAGTTCCACATAATTGAAAATAGGCCAAATGTTTATAGTTCTTGTAGATGCATTTGGTCCTAAATGGGAGAAAATCAATTTATTATAAATCAATGGTCACCTATTTTACAAATTATGTGGCTTGTCACAATCACAGATGCATAACTATTGGAAATGTAGACCTGCAAAAGTGTAGCAATGTGAGAGGATAACCTATGAAGGTTCCTCGCACAAGGATTAAAAACACAACATCAACCATAACTTTGAGTTAAAATGGAATCCTGTAAATCTGAAAAACTATTATTCTATCTAATCTGCTTATGTGACTCTAATACACGTTGTGTTGTGAGAACGGATGTGCAACTATTGAAATGTGGAGGTTCAGAAGTGTAGCAATGCATAAGGGTGTGATGTGTGGGTTCTCCACAAAATGATTAAAAATAGAGCGTCTTATATCAGATACCTTTCCAAAATTAATAGAGATAATAAAAAACCGTCAAACAGTCGACAAATAAGAAGCACATTTCCTTCGCACTGCTTGTGGATGTTTGGTCCTAAGTGGGAGAAAATCAATTTATTATAAACCAACAACCCATTTTTCAAATTACATGGCTTTTCACAATCATAGATGGAAAACTATTGGAGATGTAGAGCTATAGAAGTGTGGCAATGTGGGAAGTTGGCCTATGCAAGTTCCTCGCACAAGGCTTAAAAATAAATCATCTTAAGTACACTAAGTATAGGTGTGAAGGATGGACAAGGATTCAAAATAGACTAACTGAATGCTTTCTCTATTATTACTCCATGTGTTGGTTCTCAACAAGTATGCAGTTCACATAGATATACTTGGTCTACTTAGGACTCTATATCTTTAAGGCTTATGTATCTTCAAAATAGACTGAGTGAATGCCTGTTCTTTCCTTATAAATCACAACAAATGAACTTACTATAAATCAATGATGTATCTTTAAAATTACTTTGCTCGTCACAATCACCAATGAAAAACCATTTGGAATTTGGAAGTGTGAAAGTGTAACAATGCAAGAGGACAATGTATCTCAGTTCTTAGCACAAGTATTAAATATAGACAATCCTATGTATACCCAAAATAGCTATATGAACTGCATAACTTCTGAAGCATCCAAGCACAAAAATTCTAGACCACAAGAAAAATAAAATCTCTATACAAGCATTGGAAGAATGGATTCACCACATTAGGATTTAAACTATCCTGAGCGATTGCTTTGAAAAGTAGGTTTTAGAGAACAACATTTCCATATCGCACCAACAAAATCATCCACACAAATTGTATAAAACAATAGGAATAAAGGCATCACAACATATAGTAATAAATACATAACAACAAAGTACATAACTATTTCAAATGTTGACCTGTGGAATCATAGCAACTTGTGAGCATGTCTTTATTCCACAAAATGGACAAAAATACAACAATTATTTATTATGCCTGCCACACACTTGCGGCCAATGCGATCGCACACAACCAATAGTTATGCACACTCGAAAAACATGTTAGTAGAAAATCCATATATATAACCACCAAGATGCAGAATTGTAAGTGCCAACATAGAAAACCACCACAATGCAAACATGTCAGAGAATTGCTAACATACCAAATGTCCACTGCATGAAGCAAAAAAATCCGCACAAATCACGAAAGATATTGTTATGCAAGATGTGGATAAATCATCCAAGCAAAAGTTTCCGCACATAGGTAGTAGTGCATTGCACATTACAACACTGAACATCTACAAAAAAAAAATTCTATGCAATCGATGTCTGATATGAAAATTCTTTGACATCACTTATTGATTTACTTATATACATGTAGTATCTAACTTGATCTAGAATAATTTACTGGTCGTATTGGGGTGGTTTGCAAAATTCCGATGATGTTCTTTTTACCCAAAAAATCATAAAATGAATGTTATAGTTTCTTAATGATAGTGAGATGACACAATAGAAAATAAAAGAACTCAAATTACATACTTTTGTTTCATCTTTAAGTTCCATTTATTCAAATGAAAATTGCCTTCTCCATCTCAACTATCAAAAAACATGTAAAATGAATCACATATGAAAATTTAATGGATTCTTTTAAATTCCATTACTCAAAACAATAAAATAACTTCACTATTGAAATCCTTGTGAAATTCTAAGAATATTAACTATAAAGTCGACCAATTTCCAAAATAACTCAATTTTATACTCTTTGGCATGCAAAACAATGCATTAAATTCCCATTAATGACAAATTGAGATTTTTTTTTTACAATGATCTGAAATCACAAAACGTACCTCATGTTCATGATACTTGCAAAAAATCATGTTGAATTGATGTAAAACACTTGAAATTTTGTCAAGGTACCACTTGACATGCTTTACAGTGCAACACAAACTAAGCTTTTACTTTTCACATTCTTCTGTACCATTTGTATAGTCACGGGATCGCTTCCCTATATTTAAATCCGTGTCTCTATATTTTTTCATACCTCAGGATTTGTGCACATAGGGATGTGTGCAGGAGTGTTGGGATCTGTGTCCATTAAATAGTCCGAGTCCTCCAACTCCCACGTGAAATTAATGCAACTTAATACTAAAAATAATGAGGATCTTATAAAAAATGAGCCATTGGCACAATGGTTGGTCCTCTAGATTATATCCATAGGTCCTGGGCTCGAACCACTTCCATACACACATGTTCATTGGTTTTGTGCTTTAATATATGGTTTGATGTGCCATATATAGAATACATATAATTCAATGGTTGTTATATTTAATACATATGGTATATACCATATATATAATATATGGTATATATAGGTTTAACCTCATTAGTAAATTCAATCTTCCCATGCATATATGGTATGGACCACATGGTATAGTAATACACCAAGGGTTGGGGATAGTCCTCGACCCCTTTTCCCCCAAAATAAAACATTACATATATTCAAATATATTATATGTCATAGTATGGTTAAGACTCATACAATGGCGTGTTGGTTGTGGTGGTATGTTAATTTTTTGGGAGGTCATGGGTTTGGCCCCATTGACTCCCAAAATTTTACACAACACAAACCAATATTGGCCAATGAGGGGCTTCCAAATGGAAGCTTCTTAATGGCTATTCAATGCCACATGTCATTTACCGATTGGTCCACTTGTCAACTTGTAACTCATCCACTAGATTCTAACTCATCTACCTAGTCACTGTATGATCAATCCATGTGGTGCCTTGGGATGTGGCCATGTCACCTTTACGGTCGTGCCACATGTCACTGTAAGGACATGACACATTTCCTTTTACCCTTTTGACTTTTGACTTTGACCCGAACTTTGACTGCTTATAACGTTTGCATACAAACTCTATTTGAATTTCCATTTTCACCATTGGAAAGTTGAAAACGAGCTCTACACATTGATGTCATTTCTGGGACAATTTGAGATGGTCAAATTTTAATCATTTATGGATCCTCTAGGACCTCTGTCAGCATTCCATATCCCGTTGGAATTATGTGATCATTCCTTATATCCTCTTGGATCACACCTTCCCACTAAAGAACTTTTGGACCTCCAAAAGTATAGATATTCAACAACTTAGTGATGATAACTCCAACTCACTCTTCCATCTTACTGAAATGTTCATATCTAGTAACTTAGTGATGAAGCTTCTTCACTCTTCCATCTTGATGATTCTTTTGGAAATAAGTCTTCATCTTGGGTTTTCAATATTAGTTACTAGATTAGTGCACTTATGTCTTCTTCTATGGAATATAAATTTGACTCTGGCCTCTAGCACTATAGCTAATATGATATATAGCTCCAGTTTTGGTTCATATATTCCCTGACAAAAAAAATCATGTTCATTGAATCTCTACAATACTTGTATATATATTTCAACATTCACTCCCATCTCCTTTTTTGGATGATAATCCATCTTGGCCAATATGAAACCAAGTAGAATGTTGATCTATGCCTTGTCCATTTTGACTCATTGTTCTTATATTGTTGAATGTATATGTATACGTCCCTAAATGAATCCTCTACCCATTGTCACTCCTACCTTGAAAACAATTCTACTTTCACTGTTATCATATGTAGCTAATTGCTTCTATTCAAGGTATACCTCCATACAAACATGACATAGTATTTAAAGATGATTATAGCATGCACCTTTATGTGCCTCTTATTTTTGAAGAGGATCACTTCTCCTTTACTGAATCTAGAAAATTTTGCATTACTTTGATTCTCTTTCCGCTCTTGAACTTCCTTCATCCTTCTATTCCTTCACTTTCAACTCTTCTGAATCAAGAATGTTGTCTTAGACAATTCGATCCATATGTAGCCTTTTAGCTGATTACAAGATAATACATTTTTCTATATTGTTGTATAAATTCTTAAAGATATTTATAATGAGATTATTCTCACTGTAAAACAATATGTATATAGGTGGCTGTCTAGAAATCTCTAATGAGGTTCTTCTCACTCTATAACAAAGTGTAAGGTGTAAGGTGGATATCTAGAAATCTCTAAAAATATTCCTCCCACTCTTTACATCGTATAAGGTGGCAATGTAGAAATTCTCTTTACAAAATTCCTCTCACTCATACAAGGTGGAAATATGGAAATTTACAGATTCCCTCTCACTCTTATAATTTACAATGAGTGGCTTACAAGCCTGCTAATAGAATTTAGGATATTTACACATATGCATATTATATTTACAAATATATATAATTACAAAATTTTAAAGATGGTTTACTTATGGACTCATTATTCCCATTGCACTGGGAGGAGTATGATAGCTTCCGACCTCTGACAATGCCTTTGACATTGATGCTTTCTAACATTGAATCTGATGTAGAATCAGATGTCGAATCCAAGTAACCATTAGACCAAGCTATCGGTCTTCCCAGTAACCTATATAACCTCTCCTTGCATATACCAAGCACTATTGTCATGTGTGGAGTAGCTTCCCTTGAATACACAAGTACTCAACCATTCTGGAATGTAACTATATAACCATCATCTTCAAATGATGAAACTGAGAGAAGTCTTACCTTTAAGAATGGAACATACGATATATGTTCATTTCCCATAAATACTCCGAACTCAAGGTGGGATCTTACGTATCCATACCCTCTTATTGTTTGTTTGGTGTTGTTTCTAGATCCCACAAAACAATCTGTGTCAGATTCTAAGAAATTAAAAAATATTGATCTCATCCTAGTCTTGTGGTGAGATGAGACACTATCCATGAACCATTCTTTGATGTCTTCATAAATCAATTTTCCAATACCAACCATCAGAAAGTACTATTTTCCAAGCCTCTCAATAAGACCATTGACTTCATCTGGAGTTGTTGCTTGTCTTCTCTCAATTGCCTTTACATATTTTTTGTTCTGCTTCAGACATAAGTGCAAGTAAAGTGTCCAACACTTCTCAATATGGTGTCCAGTCTTACCACAATAAGAGTAGAGTGTCTTTTTCGACGATCCATTCTTATCATTCCTCCATTTCCTCTGACTTGAGAAATGACTTGGCTTCTTCTTGGAGGGATTTACTTGCACAAACTGTCTTCTTCGACACTTCTCCACATCATGGTTTGTAGTTCGTCAGGAAGAACATGGATAACTAGAACATTCACCAGTGGGAAAATTCTTCATTCCTTCTCCTGTAGCATGCACATCTTTCCCTGAAGATGATTTTCACATGTTACTCTTCTCTGAACTAGAAGGTAAGACCAATTGTTGATGTAGGAATTCATCATCTGAGGTTCTCTTTGCTTTAGCTACCCTCAAGTATTCTCCATCTTGATGGGAAAAAGAATAATACGAGGAGTCTTGTTTCTCAATCATGTTTTTGGAAGGAGATAGTGCAAGAGAGACTATCTCATTCTCTGTTTGTCCAACTTTACTGATTGATGGTGCCATCTACAACTTTCTCTCTAGTTCATGAAAAATACTCATGTGGAAATATTCAGGACATAACACTTAATCTTCCATCTTTTTCTTCTCTTCCTCAAGATCTTGCAACTGCATTCTTAACTTGGAATTCTCTCTCTAGATTTCTTTACTTATATACATGCAATATCTAACTTGATCCAAAATAATTTACTAATTGTATTGGGGTGGTTTGCAGAATTCTGATGATGTGATATTTACGAAAAAAATTATAAAATGAATATTAGCTTTGGTTAATGATAGTGACATGACACAACAAAAAGTAAAAGAACTCAAATTACATACTTTTGTTTCATCTTTAAGTTCCATTCATTCCAATGAAAACTGCCTTCTCCATCTCAACTATCAAAAACACATGTAAAATGACTCACATATGCCAATTTAATAAATTCTCTTAAATTCCATTACTCAAAAAAAAAAAATAACTTCACCATTGAAATCCTTGTGAAATTATGATAATTTTGACTATAAATTCGATTAATTTCCAAACCAGCTCAATTTCACTCTCTTTGGCACACAAAATAATGCATTAAATGTCGATTAATGGAAAATTAAGAAAAAAGTTTTACAAATGATCTCAAATCACAAAATAGACCTCATATTCATGATCCCTATGAACAATTGTGTAGAATTGATATAAAACACCTAAAATTCCATCAAGATACCATTCGACACGCTTTACAGTGAAACACAAGCTAAGCTTGTACTTTGCATGTACTTCTATACCATCCATATAGTCTCGGGATCCGTGTGTTGTCTCAAAATTCATGTTGGTATTTGTGCAGACCTCGATATCTATGCACATAGGGATGTGTGCAGGAGTGTTTGGATCCATGTCCATTAAATAGGTCCGGTCCTCCAAATCCCACGCGAAATTACTGCAACTTAATCTAAAAATAATGAGGATCCCATAACAAATGGGATGTTGGCACAACGGTTGGGCCTTTCGATTATATGCCGGAGGTCCCAGGTTCGATTCGCTTCCATACACATATGTTCATTGGTTTTGTGTTTTAATATATGGTTAGATATGCCATATATATCATACATATAGTTCTGTGGTTTCTATATTTAATACATATGATATATACCATATATATAATATATGGTATATATGTATTTAAATTCATTGGTAAATTCAAGCTCCTCATGTGGATATGGTATGGATCACGTGGTATAGAAATAAACCATGAGTTGGGGCTATTCCTAGCTCCCTTTCCCCCCAAAAATAAAACATTACATATATTCAAATATATTACATTCCATAGTATGGTTAAGACTCATACGGTGGCGTGTTGTATGTGGTGGGTATGTTAAGTTCTTGGGAGGTCACAGTTTTGACCCCATTGACTCCCAAAATTTTACACAACACAAACC
Organism: Picea mariana; assembly: GCA_032191745.1. Taxonomy (NCBI): domain Eukaryota; kingdom Viridiplantae; phylum Streptophyta; class Pinopsida; order Pinales; family Pinaceae; genus Picea; species Picea mariana. The sequence continues at coordinate 196,241 of JASDQU010103871.1, read as the reverse complement.
AATATTGGCCAATGAAGGGCTTCCACGTGGAAACCTCTTATTTGTTGGTTGTGGAGCCTGATATTATATGCCATAGTATGGTTAAGACTCATACGGTGGCATGTTGGCTGTGGAGGGTATGCTAAGTTCTTGGGAGGTCATGGTTTCGACCCCTGTTGACTCCCAAAAGTTTACACAACAAAAACCAATATTGGCCAATGAAGGGATGCCACATGGCAACCTCTTATTTGTTGGTTGTGGATCTTGATTATATTCCTTATTCAGAGGTTTGTTTCATTCGTGTTTGGATCCCATTTCTTTATGGAGGGTGTGTGTGGGGGCTTTCCCCCCCACTACTATCACTAGGGGGGGGGCAATGACAATTAATAGATCCCCCCTTGCTGGGGGATTCAGGGGAAGCGCCCCTGAAGAAAAATTTTGGGACAAATTCCTTGTAAAATATTGTAATTTCTTAGTAGAAGTTATGTTAAGTTTCATATCTGATGGTAGAAGTTATGTTAGGTATTTTTTCGCTAGAAGGAAGACATCTTTTTTATGAGGGAGTTGTATTGCGGTTATGAGTTATAATGAATATTGTATTCTAAGAGAGGATACTATGAGAGAAAGAAGAGGAAGTTACAACGAGTGTACTATAGGTTGTATCCCTTCATTTTCGTGGATAMAAAAASGAAGGACCTGCAAATTTCTCTGGTGGACATAGCCCACACTAGGTGAACCCCGTATATCTATGTCTCTATTGTATTGTGTATCTTCTGTGTTTTATTTCCTCCTTTTTTATTTTATTTCTTTGCGATCCTTTTATTCTAACAAATCGTATCCGATCCAAAGGTAACTGGTAGAAAATGAGGGTTCCTAGTTTGATTGGGAGCAATGGTGGAAGATGGAAAGTTTAAGGTCGATAATTTTAATAGCCAAAACTTCCAGCTATGGAACATGAAAATGCAAGATTATTTATATCATAAGAATATTTACCTACCATTGGGTGGAATAGAAAATAAGTCGACGACCATGAAGGTCGAAGAATGGGAGGTTCTTGACATAAAGGAACTGGGAACAATACGATTGTTCCTAGAAGAATCAATGGCTTTCAATATTTCGAAAGAAAAGATAATGGAGGATCTGATAAAGGAAATATCTAGACTATATGAAAAACCCTCAGCTTCCAAAAAGGTATTTCTAATGAAGAAATTATTTAATATGAATATGTCAAAAGCTGGGTCTGTTGCAGATCATTTAAATGAATTTATTATGGTTACCGATAAGCTAAGTTCTGTAAAAGTGAACTTTGATTATGAGGTTAGGGATATTCTAATCTTGTTCTCATTGCCAGAAAGATGGAATGAATTAGTCATGGTTGTAATTAAATTTGTCTCTAGCTCAAGCACTCTGAAATGTGATGATGTTATTAGTGTTGTCCTTAGCGAGGAAATGTGACAGAAAAGAACAATTGAGATATCATGTAATGCATTGACCGTGGAGACCAGAGGAAGACAAAAGGAAAGAGGAAAGAGTACAATGAACCATGGGAATTATAGGAAGGTAAGATCCAAATCCATACTAGGAAAGATAGAGTGTTGGAATTGCGAGAAGAAAGGACATTTGAAGTAAGACTGTAGATCTCCAAAGAAACAAAGAGATGGAAAACAAGAGAAAAATAAAGAAGCAACTGTAGTAGGTGATGTGTTACAAGTTTTTTTTATTATTTCTTTAGATAACATTACTAATTCTTAGGTAGTTGATTCAGGGGCTTCATGTCATGCCAAACCCCATAGGAAACATTTTCAAGATTATGTTCAAGGTGATTTTGGACAAGTTCATTTGGGTGATGATGGACCATGTAAAATTGTTGGAATGGGTAAGGTACAAATAAAGAAAAAGAATGTAAATTAATGGCTACTGAAAGAGGTAAGACATGTTCCAGATCTGAGAAAAAATATGATTTCAACAAGGCAGTTGGAAAGTGAAGGTTGTATATCTACATTTATAGTTAAGGCATGTAAGGTCACTAAAGAATCATTGGTGATATCAAAAGGAGAGTAGGTACATTATATTTTTGTACTGTTAATGATGACTCTTCTATCTATTTAGCTTCTACAAGAGTGTATACAACACTGTGGCATCATAGGCTTGGACACGTGAGTGAGAAGGGGATGAAGATATTTCACAAAAGGAATTTGTTTCCAGATCTTAAACAAATTGATTTGGATTTATGTGAGAACTGTGTTTATGGAAAAAACAAGAGAGTCATATTTCTCAGAGTCGGAAAGGAAAACATAAGAGAGTTAGATTTCTCAGAGTCAGAAAGGAAAATAAGAGTGAAACGTTAGAGATTGTGCATATAGATGTATGGGGACTGGCTCATGTATCATCTCTTGGTGACTCTCATTATTATGTTAATTTTATTGATGATGCGACTAGAAAAACTTGGGTTTATTGCATTCGAACAAAATATGATGTTTTTGACACTTTTAAGAAATGGAAAGATTTGGTTGAGAATGAGACATGAAAAAGGTTGAAGTGTCTCAGATAAGATAATGGAGGTGAATATTGTAGCAAGGAGTTTGATGATTATTGTTCGTACCATGGGATTTGTAGAGAGAATACAATTCTAGGAACTCCACAAGAAATGGTGTGTCAGAAAGGATGAACAGGACAATCATGGAGCGTGAAAGGAGTATGAGATTGCATGGAGGATTTCACTTATAGTTTTGGGAAGATGTTGTAGATACTTTTTTTTAGTTGATAAACATAGGACCTTCAAGTTCTTTGGATGGTGCAATATTCTAGATATAATATAGTATGAAAAATAGAAATATTTAGTAAGCAATGGAAGAAGAACAATGATATATCCAAAACAATATCAAAATAATACCAGAATAACACCATAAAGAACACCTTTATTAATGATAGCAATTTTCACTTGCCTCTTCGAGGGGGAAGCCTCCAGCAGAGCAGAGATCTATTACAATAATATCCAATACAAAATATCTACTACCTTATACTCTTATTTATACTAATTCTACCTTCTAAAGAAACTTTTAGAGGAAGATCTTTCTAGAAGAGGAAGTTTATATTAGGTCTTCTTACATTGACATATTCTCCTTTATTTGTTATGCCTTATTAATTAATGTCAGCCTTTATTACATAGAAATCATATCCTACTAACTAATGACCCATGAAGAGGGGTTAGTATCAGATCCTAGCATGCCCTCCCCCTTCAAAAGTATCCTTTTCCTCAAGGTTGAAAGTGCGAAAACTACTGGATTATGGCCATTGGTTCTCAAGTCACATCCTTTGGTGAGGTGTCCTTCCACTAGATCAACACTTCCTTGATAGTTATTCCATGCAAGTGATGTTCATGGGAATTGAGGACTGCTTTTGTTTGGAGCCAAAGGGAGCCTTCTTCATCTAACTCCAGAAGGATGGTTTGGACCCAACAATTCTAGTCAACCAATTTCTTTAGATAGGAAAAATGGAACACCATATGGATTTTGGAAGTAGCTAGAAGGGCCAATTTGTAGGTCATTGAACCAATATGCTTGATGATATGGTAGGGCCCATAAACATTGGGTGCTATATTGTTATGGCTATGGGATTTGAGAGATGTTTGTTTGTAATTTTGGATCCTGAGAAACACCCGATCACCTTCCTAAAAAACCCTTTCTAAACAATGTTGGTCCTATTGTTGCTTCTTGCAATTTTGGGCCATGTGAATGTTATCCTTTAGAGCCGCGAGGGTGGTTGTTCGACCTTGTAGCATTGTATCAATAGATTGGACCTTTGATGTGACTGGAAGATATGTAATGATTGTAGGTGGTCATTGGTCATACACTACTTCATATGGGGTTGTTTTAGTGGTTGTATGATAGGAAGTATTGTACCACCATTCAGCCAAGGAGATCCATTGCGCGAATTGGTGTTTTTTTTTTGAAGAAAAACACCTTAATTAGGTTTCCAACATTTGTTTACTACTTCCATCTAACCATATGAATGGGGGTGATAGGTTTTTCTTATGTTCATTTGGGTGCCTTGAAATTTAAATAGCTCTTGCCAAAAGGTGTTGGTGAAATTTGGGTCACGATCAGATACAATAGAGGTGGGAATGTTAGGATATTTAGACACTTAGGAGTTAGTTAAGATCTACTTGGTCTAATATGTCATTAGTTAAAAGTGTGTTTCTTAGTGTGTTTCTTTAGTATGCATTAGTATGCATTTGTAGTTAGGAAATCCGACGGTCACGATATGTTCCCAACATAGAGTGATCTGACGGTTCATACTCTCCTTGATCTTAATGGCCATTGATCCATGGCTTAGCACTCAATTGGTCCATGATCTCTATTTAAATATCATGGAGGGTCATTTGTTGATGATCGATTGTGAGAAACTCTCTTGTAAAATCTCTCTGTAATATTTTTCTTTGCATTAATAAACTGCTCCAAGTGGTCACGTTGGCTGGGGTCATGGATGTTTCCCCGTAGGGGTTTACCAGGTGAAAACATCAGTGTGTTGATCTTTAATCTGGTTTTGTGAGTGGTTATTCAAGATGTTCGTCCTCTTTTGGAACAACTATGTTGTCAAACATGGTATCAGAGCCTGTTTGAAGACCCGCTCCTGTTGAAGATCGAGATCGTGAAGCCGAGTTGTCTCATCTCCACTTTCTGTCATTTCTGTACATTTTTGGGCCAAGAGGATTGTTCCATTTCATCCATAACACTTGTTTCATTAAGGAAAACTTTTATTTTCACTCGAAAAGGTTTCTGTTTGCCCAAGATACGGCCATTACAGTCAGATCCGGAGGTATAAAGCCCGAATACACATTTTTTAAATTTCTGCAAATTTTTATTTTGATTTTATTTCGGTTTGTATTTTTTCTTTCTAGGTTGCAACTCTTTTAGATATGCATATTCTCTTTTCCCTGCGCCCTGTACGATCTCGGAAAATAAAAAACAGATAGGAAAAGGTGCATCTTCTCGGTAAGCTAACCGATATCTAACCCTTGTTGTCATCGAGAAGCGAAATTTTTTTCTTGCGTGAAAAGAGTTTTTTTTTGCACGCTCTCTAAGGCGGTCTTCAACAACAACAACAAAAACAAAAACAACCCCAATCCTCCTTCTGAACATTACAATATGTTTTGCTAGACCATTTGGTCAAAAATTGCCTTATTAAGTAAGAGGTCTTGAGTTCAAGTCTCTCTTTTGTTACTTTTTTTTTTTAAAAGTTCATGCTAAAAATTGTAAAGTGCATTAAGTATAAAAGTGAATCACTATAAGTGGCTTTATATTTTATTTTAGAGTTATTTATTTTGCATGCAACTTTTCTGTTATAAGGTAACTTCATTGTAAAAGTGATCCCGACTTCTCTTTATAAAAGTGGGTCACTTCATAAAGCAACTTACACTATCACATGGTTATTTGGTTACCGTTTATGCCTTTTTTTTAAAAGAGCATAACTCTCACATCGGAAGTTTGTTTTCAGTGCCGTTTTTTTTAAAACCGCATAACTTTTCGAGATATTTCCATCCAGATCATTAGTTTCAATTTTTAAATCCACATTATCTACATATTTAATATGGATTCTACAAGTAATGTCTTACTTACTAGCAACAACTACTTCCAATGGAAATCCCATATGGAAGATTTATTAAGAAGTAAAGGCCTGTACCATATTACCTTGGGAAAGGAAACAACACCCACTGATGATGATAAGAAATCCAAATGGGATAATAGGAATGAAGAAGCATGTGGACTAATCAGAATGTCCATCTCTCCTGATTTAAGGTACCACCTTCAAGGAATTGATGACCCCGAAGAAGCTTGGAACACAATTGAATCTGTGTTTGGTAAACTCAATATTATTCGAGGACAACAGTTAGAAAATAAAATACTAACCTTGAGTCCAAGTGATTTTTCTTTTCTTGGAGACCATCTATCTAAGTTCAAAACACTCAGAATTTTATGTGAAGAATGTAAGATAAAAATGGAGGAAGAGCGTTGCATATATATTATTCTTTCTAAGCTAGGTAGTGCATATTTTGTGTTTGTATCTACCGTTTATGCCATGAGAGAAGCTCTAGGGAAAGCTTATGAAAAACCCACTCTTGAGTCCTTTTGTGCTTCTTTTATAAGAGAGGAAGATAAGCTTGTACAACTTTGAGTGATCAACACTGCAGGTACCTCCAACAAAGCCTTAGCTGCCCAGCAGAAAGATAAACCCAACTATCCCAAGAAGCAACATCCTCTCTACAAAAAAAAACAACATAAGGGTCCCAAACCCTCTCAGACAGCTTTAGCTCCTAATGGTGACAAAGGAGAAAAATATAAAAGTAAGAATACTAACAGGCATTGCAACTTTTGTGATAAAAATGGTCATGACGAGTCCAAATGTTTCAATAATATGGCAGCCTTAGAAGCAACAATGAAGAAGCACAACATCAGTATTGATTCTTCTTCTTCTTCTTCTTCTTCTTGTTCTCATGGACATGCACTTTCTACTTCTGGTTTTTCCTTCAATACACCTTCTACTACTACTTCTTCTTCTTATGAGTGACTTATTGATTCAGGAGCATCTTATCATATGGCTAAGGATAAAGCCATATTTTCCGCTCTAAATATATGTAACACCAAGAAAATATTTGTTGGTGATGATATATCTTTTAGTGTTGTAGGATCTGGAACAGTTCAGGTAGAAAATGGTCATTTCAATGAAGTATTACGTGTTCCAAATATTTCTTGTAACCTTCTATCGGTATATCAAATCACTCATTCAGGTGAAGGTAAAATTGTCGAGTTTTCACCTCACCAAGTTGTAATCAAGGATCTAAAAGATCCTAAGCATATTCTTGCAACTAGAATTGCTAATGATATTACCAGGTTGTACAAGTTTGACAACTTTGGGTCATCATCTTTTTCATCATTTTTTGTTGCTCATAGCGATGACTTGAGAAAACTTTGGCATGAGCGGTTTGGTCATCTAAACTATTGCTCATTGCAGCAACTATGTAATCAACAGATGGTGACTGGTCTTCCTCTTGTTTCATGCAGAGATGGTGTTTGTGTCGGTTTTGTTCTCAGCAAACATCATCGGGACAGTTTTGACAAGCGTGCCTCCTGGCACGCCTCGGGTCCTTTGCAACTTGTTCACAGTGATTTGTGTGGTCCACTTTCTTCTCCTTCTTTTTCTGGGTGCAAGTATTTCTTAACTTTCATTAATGACTTTTCCAGATGTACTTGGGTTTACTTCTTAAAACTCAAGAGTGACATTTTTGACATGTTTTTGGCCTACAAGGCCCTTGTAGAAAATCAATCTAGACATCAAATTCAAAGGTTAAGAA
>JASDQU010103871.1:160413-178978 GCA_032191745.1 Picea mariana | reverse complement strand
TGGTTATTACAAATTTGTCTTCGTCGATGGTGTCTCCAATCGCTTTCAACTGTTCTTTTATTTCGGATATTTGGGAGAAATATTCTTGAATCATTTCTCCTTTCTGCATCTTGGTATTCTTCAACTGAGTTCTTAGATTCATCTTTCGATTGATGTTATTTCCTTCATATAGTTTTCTTAGAGCATCAAACATCTCCTTTGGATTTTTCTTTGATGATACATATGGGATCAGGTGGTCTTTGATTGAATCTGCAATGATTCTTTGAGCCCTAATTGAGTCCTTCTGATGCTTCGCTTTCTCTACGGCATCTTCAGGTTCCTCCACTTCTTCTTTGATAAATCTTGCTAGGTCATTTTCTGCAAGGATCAAACCGATCCTATACTTCCAGGCACGGAAGTTGTCTATGCCTTCTAGTTTCTCAACAAGCTTTGTGCTTGCAGACATCTTGTACTTTCGGCAACGAAAATAACCAAAAATTGAAAATGCTTGAAATCAAATTTTGACCTTACCAGGAGGTGTGCTTGGCTGAGGCGAGTAGCCTGGTACACTTGGATCTGAGAAAATTCAATTTTTACCCCGTCAAATCTGATCTGTGGATTTCTGGACTGGTGCTTCTGGTACTTCTGGTACTCTGGTACTCTGGTACTTCTGGTACTGGTTTTCTGGTACTTCTGGTACTTTTGTGAAACTAGGGATTCACTTTCCAGGAGATCCAACCACTGAAAAGGTGCACTCTAGGTGTCAAATTGATCCTGGGGGGAGGGTGCAACTTTCTAGGTGTTTAGGGAGCTGAAAAGAGATACTTTTTCAAAACCCTAATTTGCAGGTGTTGCAGCAGTGACGTTTTTCCTCTTTCAAATTGTGCTTTCTTCGGGTTGGCTCTGATACCATGTTAATGTTTATTCCATTATTATAGTTCTTTGCATTTCAATAGATAAGAGCATCATAAGAACAAGATCACTGAGAAATGCACATTCACAAGAGACACAGCATTTATCCTGGGAAACCCTCTAGGGGAAGAAAACCCAGCAAAACTTCCTTATCATAAATAGCTTATACAATGTTCATGAGATAACTCAAACCAATACAGATATTCCTCCCCAAGAGATGCACCACTCTTCTCCCTCTCTCCAACTGGTAATTGCATCTTGCCTCATAAGAGAATGAGCAAGTGAGTTGTGTGTTAGAAGTGAGGTGCTAGCCTCTTATTTATGCAAGACTGGCACGTGTGAAGGGGTTTCACTGGTAGGGCCGACCTCTCATTCTGGGTGGGTAAACCCACCTTTATTTAATTCTGGGTCTTCAATAATAACTCTTGGGGCCGACTTCTTATTCTGCCCTTTATAATTGTCCGATGACCAATCTGCAAAAGGGGATTTGGTCCTTATACAATTACCGACATGATTAATCCACAATGGGGATTAATCCTAATAATAAAATAACAATAAGAATAAGAATGCTCTTCACAGTTACATTATCTCAACACCTTTGGGGATTCTTAACCACTTAACCATACTTATATATATTTCCAAGGCTTCTTGTAGACTTCTTCAAAGCGTCTTCTCGTGAGGGCCATGCTTAGAGATACACCATAAGGGGACCACTTTGGAGACTTCTTCAAATACACCCATCGCTTCTAGAAGATTCCAAACTTCTTCTAGGGTTGACATCAATGACAACCAATTTTTCAACAATCTCCCCCTTTAGCATTGATGGCAACACTCATACTCTCCCTGTGACCATTTCTCCCCCTATCTTCATGCTTCTGAAATTTCTCTCCTCCTATGAAATCAATGGCAAAGGGTAGATCCCCCTAATGATTTATCCCCCTCTATCTTCTTTGCAAAAGGTTGTGTATATCACTATGGGGAAGGAACTACTCCAATTTTCTATCGAATATACTCAAATGTCTCTCTTGGAAGAGGTTTGGTGAAGATATATGCAATCTATTATTTTGTCTCAATGTGATTCAACTTGATATTATTTTATGTAACTTGTTCCTGTAGAAAATGAAATTTGATAGGAATATGCTTGGTCTTGGAATGCATCACTGGATTTTTGGAGATACTTATAGCACTGGTATTTTCACAAAATATTGAAATAGGCTCATCATATTTTACTTGTGTCTTGCACAGTTTGCTTCATCCAAAGGACCTGAGTACAATATGGTGTTGCTGCAATATATTCTACTTGTACCGTAGACAAGGATGTTGAGGATTGCTTCTTACTTGACCAGGACACCATACAATCACCCAAGTAGAAGGTTGCTCCATTGGTACTTCTCCTATCATCGATGCTTCCTTCCCAATCTGCATCTATGTAGGTAACCATAGTCATCTCATTCCCTTTCGGATACCAGAATCCAAATTATATTGTTCCTTTGAGATATTTGAAGATCCTCTTTACTACCATAACATGAGTTTCCTTCGGTTTTGCTTAAAATCTTGCAACCTATCCTATTGTTTGCATCACATCTGGTCTTGAGGCTATCACATAGAGTAGGTTTCCAATAATCGATCTATAGAGTCTCTGATTTGCTTCCTTATATTCATCATCTTTTCTCAACTTTCAACCATTGACCATAGGAGTACTTACGGGTTTGCAATCTTCCATTCTGAACTTCTTTATCATTTCTTTGATGTACTTGGTTTTGGAAATGAAAATACCTTCATCTATCTGAGATATCTAGAGTCCCAAAAATAAATTAAACTCACCAAGTAGGGACATTTCAAACTCATTATGCATGTCTTTGGAAAACTTCTTACTCAACCTATCATCGTCACTTCCAAAGATGATGTCATCCACATACACTTCAATGATAAGCATGATATTACAATCCACTTTTATGTAGAGATTTCTATATGCATTGCCCTTTCTGAATCTGTGTTGTTGTAAGTACTTGTCCAATCTTGAATACTAGGCTTTAAAAGCTTGCTTGAGTGTATACAGATCTTTCTTCAATCTGCAAACATAATCTTCTCTTTCTGACAATATAAATTGTTCTAACTGTTTGATGTAGACTTCTTCTTCTAATTCTCCATTTAGAAATATCGATTTTACATCCATATGAGATACTTTGATTCTTTTGTAACATGCATAGGCCAATGTCATTCTAATTTCTTCCACTTTGGAAACAGGAGCAAAATTTTCTTCAAAATATACTCCTTCAACTTGAGCATATCCTTTGCATACTAGCCTTGCCTTGTTTTTGGTTACCTGTCCATCTTCATTTAGTTTGTTTCTGAATATCCAATTTGTACCAATCACATTTTTGTCCTTAGGTCTTTGAAATAGTTCCCATGTCTCATTCTTCTCTATTCGATTAAGTTATTCTTCCATGGCCTTGATCCAATCACACACACAATGGATTAACTACCCACTAGCAAGGATGTAGTACAAACTCACAATATGAAATTTCTATGACAAATCAATATACCTCATAGTGGTTTCATTTATAGTTTCACAGAGGTACATCCGGCAGACTATCTCATAGATACATAAATTTTATCCAACAACTAGTCATTCCTCTATCAATGAACTTTGATACATAGCCAACCATTTATAGTTGCATCTACAAGAATCTAGAGACACCCTCAACAAATATCATTCCTCCATTCGTGACAACTATACAATAATAGCATTACAACCTCACACTTGATTAGATTGGTATTTTTCTCAATATCATTACAATGCCAATGATGATGAGCATTCCATGTGTATAAATATCCTCCACAATTACTTGAATAAAGATCAACATTAATAAAACAAATTTGTACCTCTGGATCCATTTAAGAATGCCACAACCTGATGTATGTTCTTTATGTGCCTCTTCAAATGCAATCCATTCTTTTTTTCCAAATAGTGTATGGTGTTTTCTACTCATCAATTGGGATATGGTGGCTTCCTTTCCTCTAGCCACAATTGTGAATGACAAAAAACCTTTAAATTGAGACGATTCTCTTTCCAATGAAGAAAACACTTTATGTAGAGAAAAACCGATAACAACAATACACACCTGTCCTACTCTCTACCCTACTCATACTCAACAAGGATCGGCACTCAAGATGCTCTTATCTTAATAGGCACTCCCTTGAGGGAGTCATACCTAGTCCCTCTATGATACCATATTTGACAAATTACTATATTCAATTTATGCATTAAACAAAGAGTTACATGTATAGGTTTTGATTTACAATTGTGGATTGAAACCTCATCTTCTACCAACACTTGATCTATTATAGATGAGTTGTTATAACAACTCGTACATTCACACCCATAATTCTCCTAGTAATATGTCTAACACTATACTAGACTGATATAATGTTTGAAATATGTTGTACTGGTCTAAATATGTCCAACATTCCCCCTTTAGTAAAGACATAGTTCAAAGGGAAAGGAATCACTCTTCTCGAGAAATGATACATACTCCAATTCGAAATGATCATTGATGGATTGGCACACATCACCAATCCAACAAATCGCAACAGTGGGAGTATATCACCACTCTTGAATATATTTTACCAAGAATAGGGGCACACACTATCTAATATCTTACAACAATTGTGGACAGGGAGACACATACTATTCAAACTTCAAAAATGTGAATGGACATACACAATTTACAATGAGATCAATGGCACTAAGCCTCACTAACCTTTACAACATGTGAATAAGCAAAAACACTCTATTCGCATCAAGTGTGGCATGGACCTCGCTAAGAAAGTACAAAACTAGATATTAGCATCGGTTCTTCATTGTGGCTACAATGGGTGTTTTCCACCTCATTGACCATCATATGTAGTCGATGCATGCGATCATTGCCACTAGATCACGAATAGCAATAAAGTAAACATTGCATGGACACCATTCATGGATTTAGTCAATTTGGCACTAATTTCTCTTAATTTTATGTAGCTAGAGTACATCATCACTATTGTTGATGAATACAACTCTTTATCTATGTAGTAATTTTGCCTCTTTGTTTTTCCACTATTGCAAACTAACAATCTCAAAGTTAAGTGACAAACTCGAGATCATGATTGGCCTCCTTCCTCTATTTCCTCCAGCCTCTTATGAGCTCAATCAGCTAGTTCAAACTACATGTTGTTTTTATGAACCCCCACCCCCTGGCCCCATAAACGTATAATTCCATAGTTCCCACTCTATGAATTCTTAAGTTCCCAAATCACATATTATCAAGCTCCCAAATTATTCGACAACAATTTTCCATGTTAAGTTAATTCCTCTAAAATCCCCCCTTTGGCCTTGAAGATTCTTCCCCTTCTGAGTAGGAAATCATTACCTCTATCTATCTATCATCATCTTCATTGTTCTTGATTCACACTTATGGGGTTGTCAAAATATCAAATTCCCAAACTAAAACTTAAATTGCCTATCACCTCTTTTTTCAATGAGAATTATTAATAGTATGTATTTTACCATGACACTTCAATGGAGTCACACAATTCATTTTTTCGATGATTACATATCAAAAGTCATAGTGCCAAAATCACACACACAATGGATTAAATACCCACCAGTAGGGATGCACTAGAAACTTACACTCAAAAATTTTAATGACAAATCAATATACCTCTTATAGTGGCACATAAAGGTACATATGGTAGATTATCTAGCAGATACATGAATTTGAACTAAGAGAAAGACATTCCTCTCCCAGTGGACTTCACTATAAATCCAACCATTTATAATTGCATCTACAAGGATGAAGACACCCTTAGAAAAATTCCTTACTTCATTCATGACAATGGTATAATAATAGCATTACAATCTCACGCATGCTTAGAGTGACAGTTTTCTCAAACTCATTACAACGTCACTGATGACGAACATTCTCCCATGTATAGATTCGTCCATTATCATTCAAATAGAGCACAATGTAAAAAACAAATTTGTACCTATGGATCCATCTAAGAGTGCCACAGCCTTATGTATGTGCCTCTTCTTACTACTTTAGATGAAATCCATTATTTTCTTCCAAATATCATATGGTGGTTTATACTCGTCAATTGGGATATGACTAACTTCCTTTCCTCTAGTGGTGATTGTGAATGACAAGCAACCTTCAAATTGATACACCTATATTCTCTAATGAAGCAAACATTTTATGCACACAAAAACTAATAAAAACATTCAAGTACAACAATACACACCTAGCCTATTATCTACTCTACTCATACTCTACAAGGATCATCTCTCAAGAGACTCTCATATTCCTAGACACTCCCATGAGGGAGCCACACCCAATATCGCTATAATACCATATTCAATAAATTACTCGATTCAATTTAATGATTAACTAGAGAGTTACATAGATAAGTTTTGATCTCCTAAAATTGTGAAGTCAGATTTGTTATAACAACTCATACGCTCACACCTAATTTTTCTAATAATATATAAAACACCAAAATATACTAATACAACGTTTGAAATATGTTTTACTAACCTAAGTATTTACAACATAAGAACCCCTAGAAACCCTTTGGGGGACAAGGAAAAAAGCAAAATACCCGGAAACCCTTTGGGGGATAAGGAAAAAAGAAAAATACCCCTTGACAACAAGGTGTTTGTAACACCCCCTCTCTAAACCTCTGATTATATGTAATCAATCATAATTAGTGATTTCCATGCAATGCCATACAAACAATGTAAATGTATTATTGCTTAATTGAAAATGCCAACAACTAACTGTGGGGTTGAAGCCTTAAATTATTGGCCATGATACCACTAGAGAAATGAGAGGAGGCCCTATTAAACTAAAGGACCTTAAGCCTTGTTCAGATAAATTCCCTCATCCCATATTTCGAGACAAATCAGTTAATGAGGAAGGACCTTAAGCCTTGTTCAGATAAATTCCCTCATCCCAATATCACTCTAATACCATATTCAATAAATTACTCGATTCAATTTAATGATTAACTAGAGAGTTACATAGATAAGTTTTGATCTCCTAAAATTGTGAAGTCAGATTTGTTATAACAACTCATATGCTCACACCTAATTTTCCTAATAATATATAAAACACCAAAATATACTAATACAACATTTGAAATATGTTTTACTGACCTAAGTATTTACAACATAAGAACCCCTAGTAACCCTTTGGGGGACAAGGAAAAAAGTAAAATATATGGAAACCCTTTGGGGGATAAGGAAAAAAGAAAAATACCCACAAACCCACTTGAAAACAAGGTGCTTGTAACACCCCCTCTCTAAACCCATGATATATGTAATTAATCATAATTAGTGATTTCCATGCACTGGCATACAAACAATGTAAATGTGTTATTGTTTAATTGAAAATTCCAACAACTGACTGTGGGGTTGAAGCCTTAAATTATCAGCCATGATACCACTAGAGAAATGAGAGGAGGCCCTATTAAAATAAAGGACCTTAAGCCTTGTTTAGATAAATTCCCTCATTCCATATTTCGAGACAAATCACTTAATGAGGAAGGATGGTAGTTGGACAACCAACTACCCCAAATAAATCCAGGTATGGGAGATCAAATTAGGACAACAGAAACTATCAAATATAGGTACAACATTGTACCAATTATGTAGCCCCAGATTGACCCACGAGTTTCCTTTTGACAGAAGGAAGGAGATAGGTCGAGAAATTTCCCAAGCTGTACGTGCAAGAGAAGTACACGAGGGGGAAGAGAGAGAGTTTGGAATCTCAGTTCTGAGAGCCCATAAACTCGACCTCAGTTGAGAAGGTTGTGAGCTTGATGTTGGGAAAGCATTTGATAAACCTCGCAGAGGCACTGAGCCAAGGAGGTATGAGAAAATATTTACTAAGAGTGGAGTGAAGGAGAGTGTCATTCACAATTTGTTGAGAACCGAAGTGAAATATTCCTGGTAGTATCATGGCTTGGCACGAGGGTGGACAGAGTGCTAAGATGTGATGCATCTGAACCTATGGCTGGGTGGAAAGGAGAACACCCACAGTCAGTTGGATGGCTACAGTCTGGGAACATATAAGTAGTTATATACCCTGTGAAATATTGTCAATTGGTTGAATGGTTGCTTATTTTTAAAACTTTATGTTAATGCAGCTTGTAATAGAAAAATACCCTTTATGTCTTGTGAATAGAATATTTAATAAGTTGAAGGGTTATACCTGCAGCTGAAATCCTGACTATACAGGTCGTTTGATGGATTAAATGCTGATTTCATTTGCAAGTCTTTGCATTTGATCAAGTTTGCGCAAGCTTTGTATTTTTTTGAATGTAAATCTATATGTTATTGTAAGAACTAAAATATTGAGGCCAGAGGAGGTCGTCAAATACTTTATGATCAATGATAGGGGGTTCTGCGGGATTTGGAGTTGTTATGAGATGCAAAGGAGCCCAATAAATTTATATAATCATCCTGTAGACCAATGTAGTGCACAACTATAGAATTGTCAAGACCCAACTATTAACCAAACCTTGCTTAATGCTTAGTTGAGTCGATAAGTCTCAGTAGTCGTCGATCTCTGAATTGTTAGGATATTTAGACACTTAGGAATTAGATTAGATCTACTTGGTCTAATGTGTCGTTAGGTAAAAGTGTGTTTATTAGTGTGTTTCTTTAGTATGAATTTGTAGTTAGGAAATCTGACGGTCACGATATGTTCCTGACATAGAGTGATCCAACGGTTCATATTCTCTTTGATCTTAACGGTCATTGATACGTGGCTTAACACCCTATTGGTCCATGATCTCTATTTAAAGAGCATGGAGGGTCATTTTCTGATCATCAATTGTGAGAAACTCTCTTGTAAAATCTCTCTGTAATCTTTTCTTTTGCATTAATAAACTGCTCCAAGTGGTCGCGTTGACTGGGGCCATGGATGTTTCCTCGTAAGGGTTTTACCACGTGAAAACATCGATGTGTTGATCTTTGATATAGTTATGTGAGTGGTTAATGAAGGTGTTCATCCTCTATTGGAATACCTGTGTTGTCAAACATGGTATCAGATCATGTTTGAAGACCCGTTCCTATTGTAGATCGAGATCGTGAAGTCGGTTGTCTCATCTCCATTTTCTGTCATTTCCGTACATGTATGGGCTGAGAGGACTATTCCATTGCGTTTGGACCACTTGTTTCAGTCAGGAACACTTTTCGTTTCACTCAAAAAGGTTTATGTTTTCCCAAGATACAACTATTTCAGTCAGATCCGGAGGTATAAAGCATGAATACGCATTTTTTTAATTTTTGCAGAGTATCATTTTGGTTTTATTTAGGTTTTGTATTATTTATTTACAGATTTCTACTCTTTTAGATCTGTGTATTCTCTTTTCCCCACACCCTGTGTGATCTCGAAAAATCAATAGAAAAAGGTGCATCTTCCGGGTAAGTTAACCAAGATCTAACCCTTGTTGTCATCGAGAAGCGAAATTTGTTTCTTGTGTGAAAAGAGTTTTTTTAGCACGCTCTCCAATGTCGTCTTCAACAACAACAACAACAACAACAACAATACTCTCAATCCTCTTCCTAAAAAATACAATATGTTTTGCTAGACCATTTGGTTAAAAGTTGTCTTATTAAGTAAGAGGTCTTGAGTTCAAGTCTCTCTTTTGTTACTTTTTTTGAAAAAGTTCATGCTAAAATTGTAAAATGTATTTCACTTCAAGTATAAAAGTGAATCATTATAAGTAGCTTTAATATTTTATTTTAAAGTTATTTATTTTACATGCAGCTTTTTTTTTATAAAGTAATTTCATTGTAAAAGTGATCCCCACTTCTCTTTATAAAAGTGGGTCACTTCATAAAGCAACTTACAATATCACGTGGTCCTTTGGTTACCATTTATGCCTTTTTTAAAAAGGGCATAACTCTCACATCTGAAGTCCGTTTTCAGTGTTGTTTTTTTAAAACCGCATAAATTTTTGAGATATTTCCATCCAGATCACTAGTTTCGGTTTTTAAATCCATATTAACTACAGATTTAATATGGATTCTTCCAGTAATCTTTTGCTTACTAGCACCAACTACTTCCAATGGAAATCTCATATGGAAGATTTATTAAGAAGAAAAGGCTTGTACCAGATTACCTTGGGAAAGGAAAAAAAACCCACTGATAATGATAAGAAATTCAAATGGGCTAATAGGAGTGACAAAGCATGTGGACTTATTGGAATGTCCATCTCTCCTGATTTAAGGTTCCACCTTAAATAAATTGATGACCCCAATGAAGCTTGGGAAAAGATTGAATCTGTGTTTGGTAAACTCAATATTATTTGAGCACAACAGTTAGAAAATCAAGTATTGACCTTAAGTCCAAGTGATTTTTCTTTCCTTGGAGGCTATCTATCTAAGTTTAAAACACTCAAAATTTTATGTGAAGAATGTCAAATAGAAATGGAGGAAGAGTGTTGCATCTATCTTATTCTTTCTAAGCTAGGTAGTGCATATTATGTGTTTGTATATACCTTTTATGCCATGAGAGACGCTCTAGGGAAATCTTATCAAAAACCCACTCTTGAGTCATTTTGTGTTGCTTTGATTAGAGAGGAAGATAAGCTTGTACAACTTGGAGTGATCAGCACCGCAGGTACCTCCAACAAAGCCTTAGTTGCCCAACAGAAATATAAACCCAAGTATCCCAAGAAGCAACATCCTCGCTACAACAACAAGAAACATAAGGGTCCCAAACCCACTCAAATAGCTTCATCTCCTAATGGTGACAAAGGAGAAAAATATAAAAATAAGAAGACTGACATACATTGCAACTTTTGTGATAAATATGGTCATGATGAGTCCAAATGTTTCAAGAAGATGGCATCTTTAGAAGCAACGATGAAGAAGCACAACATCAGTATTGATTCTACTTCTTCATCTTCTTCTCATGGACATGCACTTTCCATTTCTGGTTTCTCCTTCGATACAACTTCTACTTCTTCTGATGAGTGGCTTATTGATTCTGGAGCATCTTATCATATGGCTAAGGATAAAGACATATTTTCTGCTCTAAATGAATAAAACACCAAGAAAATATTTGTTGGTGATGATAGATCTCTTAGTGTTGTGGGATCTGGAACAGTTCAAGTAGATAATGGTCATTTCAATGATGTATTATGTGTTCCAAGTATTTCTTGTAACCTTCTATTAGTATATGAAATCACTCATTCAGGTGAAGGGAAAACCGTAGATTTTTCACCTCACCAAGTTGTAATCAAGGATCTAAAAGATCCTAAGCATGTTCTTGCAACTGGAATTGTTGATGATATTACCAGGTTGTACAAGTTTGACAACTTTGGGTCATCATCTTTTTCATCATTTTTTGTTGCTCATAGTGATGACTTGAGCTAACTTTGGCATGAGCGGTTTGGTCATCTAAACTATCGCTCATTTCAGCAACTATGTAATCAACGGATGGTGATTAGTCTTCCTCCGATTTCATGCAGAGATGGTGTTTGTGACAGTTGTGTTCTCGGCAAACATCATCGGGAAAGTTTTGACAAACGTGCCTCTTGGCATGCCTCGGGCCCTTTGGAGCTTGTTCACAGTGATTTGTTTGGTCCACTTTCTTTTCCTTCTTTTTCTAGGTGCAAGTATTTCTTAACTTTCATTGATGACTTTTCCATACATACTTGGGTTTACTTCTTAAAACTTAAGAGCGGAGTTTTTGACAAGTTTTTGGCCTACAAAGCCCTTGTAGAAAAGCAATATGGACATCAAATTCAAAGGTTAAGAACAGATAATGGACGCGAATATGTGAACAATAATTTTACAAGTTACAGCACTACACAGGCATCAAATAAAACACACTATCCCATATACACCACAACAAAATGGTGTTGCTGAGAGAAAGAACCACACATTAAAAGAAATGGCTAATTGTATGATCCAATCTAAGGGATTAACTCTAAAGTATTGGGCAGAAGCAATCAACTGTGCAAATTACATAGTAAATCGCACTCCCACAAAGGCTCTTAAAAATATAACACTGGAAGAAGCTTGGACTAAAATTAAACTAGATGTAAGTCACTTCCGTGTATTTGGCAGTATAGCATAGGCTCACATTCCTGATGAGAAAAGGAAAGCATTGCCGCCTAAAAGTGAGAAGTGTATATTTGTTGGTTATTATGAAGATGTCAAAGGTTATAGACTTCTTCAACCACATTGTAATGAAGTTATTATTAGAAGAGATGTTAAATTTGATGAAAATCTCTTGGCCTACGAGCCTAATTCGACGATTGTGCCCTCTTTAGCCCGTGAGCCATCTTCGGCATTTGTGCCTTCTTCTGTTCATATTTTGGTTTCTTCTTCAGATGATGGCATTGAGGATGAAAATCCACTTCACCTGCTCAACTTCCTCCAGATGAGTCCCTTGAACCTGAACCAACACCAGTTCCACCACTTCCTAGATGGGTTCGTTCAACACGAGAAGCAGTTGGTGGTCTTGTCGGTGATCCTTCAGATCAGCGTCGAACACATTCACAGTTCTAGTGAGCCTCTTCTCTTTTGGCTCAAGTTTCAAAGACTCGTGATCCAGAGACATTTGCATAAGCTTCAGGTCATCCAAATTGGGATACAGCAATGAATAAAGAGTATCGTTCTTTAATGGAAAACGATACTTGGGATCTTGTACCTCTTCCAAAAGGAAGAAAACTTGTCAGATGTAAATGGATCTACAGAACTAAGTATGCATCATATGGAAGTGTTGAAAGACACAAGGCTCAGTTAGTTTCCAAAGGATTTTCCCAAGTTAAAGGAATTGACTATAATAAAATATTTTCCCCTGTAACCAATATGAATTTCATTCACCTTGTTCTTGCCCTTGCTGGCTCACATAAATGGGAGGTCCATCAGATGGATGTTAAATCCGCCTTCTTGCACAAAGATTTGCAAGAAGAAATCTGCATGGAACAACCTCTTGGCTATGTCCAGAATGACTCTAGCCTTATTTGTCGCCTTAAGAAATCTCTTTATGGTCTTAAGCAAGCTCCCTGAGCTTGGTATGCCAAAATAGACAACTTTCTTATTGACACTGAATTCTCTAGATGCCATTCTGATCCTAATGTCTATACCAAGAAAGTAGGAAGCCATCTCATAATCCTTTTCCTTTATGTTGATGACCTTATCCTTACTGGTATTGACTCAAAACTTTTAAAACATGTGAAAACCAGCCTTAAGAAGAAATTTGAAATGACAGACTTAGGTTTTTTTCACTATTTCCTTGGCCTCCAAGTTTTGCAAACCAATGAAGGAATTTTTCTTTCCCAGTCTAAGTATGCTTGTGACCTTCTTCGTCGCTTTCACATGGATGACTGTAAACCAACCCCTTCTCCCTTCCAGTCTGAAGTCAATCTTACTTCCACATGTACTTCTCTCGAAGTTGATGCCACCCTGTACCGTAAGTTAGTTGGTAGCCTCTTATACTTGACTCATACATGTCCTGATCTTTCCTTTTTTGTTGGTCTTGTTGCCCGGTATATGCAAACACCCCATGAAAGCCATTGGAAAGAAGGTAAAAGGATACTTCGTTTTGTCTGTGGTACCATTCAGTTCGGGACAGATTACAGTTCAGGGGGGACTCCTTTATTGGTTGGTTTCACTGATTCAGATTGGGTCGGTGACCCTGATGATTGAAAGTCTACAACAGGTTATGTTTTCAGCCTTGGTTCATGACCTGTCACTTGGGCCTGTAAGAAACAATAGGCTATTGCACTTTCTTCAGCAGAAGCAGAGTATCGAGTAGTGGTAAATGTAATTCAAGAATCCTCGTGGCTTCGACGAATCCTTTCAGAGTTTGGATTTCAGCAGCAACATCCGACCAGCCTTTGGTGCGACAATCAGAGTTCCATCAAGCTCGCCAAAGACCTAGTAGTTCAACATCAGCGCAGCAAGCACATCGACCTACACATGCACTTCATTAGAAATCTCATTCATGATCAAGTTATTGAAGTGTTATTTTTCCCTACAGAAGATCAAGTTGTAGACATTTTCACAAAGTCTCTTACAGAAGCGAAGTTTTCCAAACTTCGATCTATGTTAGGAGTTCATGAAGTTGTCATTAAGGGGGGGTAGGCTCTAATGCCTCCTTCCTTCTCCTACTATATCGCTATTGTAAATCCTTCAATCATATCCCAAGTTGTTCTTAAGGGGGGATGTTAGGATATTTAGACACTTATGAGTTAGTTAAGATCTACTTGGTCTAATGTGTCGTTAGGTAAAAGTGTGTTTCTTTAGTATGTATTAGTATGCATTTGTAGTTAGTAAATCCGATGGTCACGATATGTTCCCGACATAGAGTGATACGACAGT
The DNA here is from genome assembly GCA_032191745.1 of Picea mariana. Classification (NCBI taxonomy): domain Eukaryota; kingdom Viridiplantae; phylum Streptophyta; class Pinopsida; order Pinales; family Pinaceae; genus Picea; species Picea mariana. The sequence continues at coordinate 164,700 of JASDQU010103871.1, read as the reverse complement.
TCATATTCCCCTTGATCTTAATGGCCATTGATTCGTGGCTTAACACCCAATTGGTCCATTATCTCTATTTAAAGAGCATGGAGGGTCATTTTCCGATCATCGATTGTGAGAAACTCTCTTGTAAAATATCTCTGTAATATTTTCCTTTGCATTAATAAACTGCTCCAAGTGCCCGCATTGGCTGGGGTCGTGGATGTTTCCTCGTAGGGGTTTTACCACGTGAAAACATATGTGTCTTGATCTTTGATCTAGTTATGTGAGTGGTTATTGAAGTTGTTCGTCCTCTGTTGGAATACCTGTGTTGTCGAACATGAACAGGGTTAAATCTTAGTTGTTCAATGACGAGCTAATTAACCATCGGAATTTCCCTTTGTAAACTAGTGAGAGAGTGATTTCATTATGACATGTAGTTCCAATGTGGAAATCAGGGTGTCACTGGAGTGACACTTGTCATCTCCTGGTTCGCGGGTGATTAGAGTGTGGGTCTTATCGAGATCAAGCCTTTGTATCATCGCCTTGGTTTGTCAATCGTTAGATATACTAGCCAAGAGATCTCAGTTGTAGATCTTCGTAAAAGCTCAAGAGGGAGTGTAGCATCCTGGGATACCAGAGCATATGACCCCGGATGATTTATAATTCCAAACTCCTTTGAAATTCCTGACACGGTGATGTCCAGGGACCAAGGTTCTATCCCATGGTTCCATGCCTTTAGTTATAAGCGTAAACACGAGAGAGAGGGTGACATCATGAGTGATGTGTCGTGCCATCCTAGCAGACAGGAGGTCAAGAGATTGGCACTTGTTAGCATTTTATTCGTTGGCAAGTCAAGTGTGGACCCCGAGTAGGCTCAAGCCTTCGGAAGAGCGCCTTAAAACATGAGCCATCATATTTGGAGAAACAGCAGATCTAAGTCGTAGATCACGTGGTGAAGGTCGGGGATCGTAACACCGTGATTAATGGTCCTTAATCATCTCATAATTCGTGGATAGCAATTGAAGGAAGTTTTAGTGTGAAGGAGGCCGAAAAAGAGCCACAGTTTCATGCCCGTGATTACCTGGTGGTGACATGTGTCCTCCTTAAATCCTATGTTATGGACAGATCCCACCATTGATATTGATCACGAATTAAATCTGGACCATTGATTCTCATTTAACTAAGTCCAACTCATTTCATGGACCACCACGAAACTTGGAGTGTGTTGGAACCTTACGCTCCATGCATCGTCTCATGAGAGGATTATCACGCCAGCATGATGTATCTCGGCATCAGACCCTCGGGGCATAAAAAATTCCCCAATATGCAAGTATCATCGAAGGTCGAGGTCCACCAAGATGAGAACCGTCGATCTATGGATCGAGGACTCAACCTCCATCGTCTGATCCCTTAAGCCGCTACCACACTTGAGATGTGAGATGAGCCCTTACAGTCATCAAATCTGGGCACAAGAGATCTCAGTCGTAGATATTGTAGACTAGTGACTCTAAGAATCAACATGGTAATTTGTCCATCAATCATGGGATTAGTCTAATTAACCATCTCGTAATCCCCAAATGTTGGGCTTCAGAGATTTTAGTGGTTTTAGTTCATTGATAAAGCCTCGATGTCCACTACTCGGTGGTGACGTGTCACGTCATCAATGGCACCATGTGTAGTGACGTGAGTTGTGCCACGTGTCACGTAGATTCGACATATTTGGATGAAGGTCCAGGTGGAAAATGAGTGCCATGTGTCAAGTGGTACGAGTGCCACGTGTCATGATAGGTGGCATGACTAGATAGGGCCACATGCCCAGGACGCCAACTTATCTTGGATCTCAGACCATCGGAATATTTTGGGAAATAGGCCTTACGAAAAAGGTCAATGGTCGATGCCCGAAAGATCCGAGATGACGCTGAATGATGTCATTCAACAAATAAGGAGAGGATAAGTGTTAGCATCATGTGGGGTGAACTTCGAGTACAATGATGACATGTATACCATGTCAGTCCACATGGGAGACCCACGTGTAACGTGTCAAGTAGAAATTGGCATAATAGGAAGGTGGTCCATAGGGAAACAAGTTCCACGTGTCACGAGGTGATGGTGGTCACGTGCCGTACCATTATCAAGACAAGTGACATGATAGGATAGGGTCGTGTGTCTTAAGTGCCAGCTCATCTCGGATCGGGCATTTTTGGTTGTGCGAACAGTGGAAAGAGTCAATGTCTCCAGATCCCGAGAGTCGACATCCTGAGATGACGTCAGGTGACGTCACCAACCCTATGTGTGATGGACAAGTGTCAAGGCCTGATCAATTCGAGTCTCGAGAAATTATGTAGAAAGTGTTATGTGCTTGGAGGGTCGAGGTCCCGGTGGAATAGGTGGCAAGTGCCACACCTACAACCACATTTGCGTTAAGGGTGACGTATTATGACACGTTAGTGCCACATTAGATGGGTATGATGATGTGGATGCCACGTGGCAGTAAAAAGGCCTTAGGCCAATAAAGGCGACAAATCTTTAAAAGGATATAACTTTTGATCTAGAGCTTTGTTTTGAGTAAACTTACAGTCACTGAAAATCTCTTGACGAGAAGAAGACGATGGTGTCCTCAAAAGAGGTTTGGATATGGTTGAAGGAAAGAGAAAATGTAATACCCCATCCCTTAAAGGGGTACTTAGGGGGTTGGGTGTCTTACAGGTGGTATCAGAGCAGGCTACAACACTAGGACTGGATGGGCCAGAAGTCAGTCTCGAAGATGATATATTAAGGCTAGAGATGAGTCCATTTAAAAGAGTTATATGTGTTTAAAAGCTTGTTTAATAACCACACGAGTTCCTTGAGGAGGAGGACAACATAATTGAAAATGTACTTGGGAAATTGTTCCTTTATCAAACTGATAGCTACTCTTATAGGAGTAGGAATTACTGGTAGACATTATGGTGAGACCTAAATGCGAAAAGGGAAAGTGAATGAATTAGTGATTGTGATGTTGTCTACCCATGTGGGTTGACAGAGCTTCATGTAGTAGGATGGTTGTTTATATAAAAGATAAGACCCTTATGAAGAATCCTCTTGTGGTTAAGGAAATTTGGTATGGACTGATAGGATCCTTAGTGGTTATAATTATTGCTTTAATAAAAGATTAAACCCTGTGTATATAACTCCTCATGACCAAAGGACTAATGAAAAATTGTAAGGTTAGTTTACTTGACCTATAATGGTTGAAACCTGCAGCAGGGATAATCTATTTAAGCAAGATAAAGAGGAGTCATTTGGGGTTGTTGTTAATCCTCATAAAGAGGAAAAGTGAGATGGATATATGAGTCGGATTATGAGTGTACAAAATGTGTATTGGCAAGAGTACTTTTCTATGCATGAAATGCAAGATGAGGACATGTTGTAATGCATATGATAATGGTTACACGTATGTAACATGCAAACAAACTCAATATAACCTATGGTGTGTTATAAGGCATGGTCTACTGATGGACCTTTTTAGATGAGGATGACCCGATGACAGTAGGAAATTAAAAACATGAATGAAATATTGGTAATGTTAATGCCTAGTGCCTTATGAGGATAGGGTCGTAATGATAAATGAAAGACTAACATAAAACCTAACACGGGTAGTGTTGGAGCATTACTAGATGACCAATGGGTCAGGTTGACATCCAAAGGTGGATGACATCCATATGGATATGGCTCATTATGTGCAAGTAGCAGTGAAAGGGAATCTAGGAAGGGATCTCCTCAATAAAGGTCTATTGACCAAGAATGATCTAAAGCATGAAGGGAAGTTGGATTTGGGAATTTTACTGCCCTGTGTAATGTTGTAAATTACCTAGTTGTATTTTTGAATTTTAAATACTTTTATAGAAGTTGACAAGAGCAAATTATTGTTGGTTGTTGCCATGAGAAAGGAAAACGTAAGTATGATTAAGTCTGTGAGATTGTAAATCATCATCAGAAAATACTGATAAGAGATAAGATTTAATGAGTGTATGTGAATAATACAGAAATGTGAAAGTGATGCACATGTACAATATATATAAGGACATGATATCACTGTTTGATCAAGTAGGTTATGAGGTAAGATGTATACTTTCCAAATCTGAGTAATGCAATGGATGCATGTGTTGGATCATGTTGTCATTGATGCCAATGGTTTGTCATTGATGCCAATGGTTTGATTACTTGGGAGATTGTTGGATCATATGTCATTGATGTAAATGGTTTGGTTTGATTGATGTCATTGGTTGATGTCAAGTAATTGATTGATATGATTCCCTTGATGAGAATGTTATA
>JASDQU010103871.1:148212-160331 GCA_032191745.1 Picea mariana | reverse complement strand
GACGTTTGTGCCTTCTTACGATCTGGTTTCTTCTTCAGATGATGACAGTGAGGATGAAAATCCACCTCCTCCTGGTCACCCTCCTCCTGCTCACCCTCCTCCAGATGAGTCCTTTGAACCTGAACCAACACCAGCTCCACCGCTTCCTAGATGGGTCTGTTCAACACGAGAAGCAGCTGGTGATATTTTCGGCGATCCTTCAGATCAACATCGGACACATTCACAGTTCCAACGAGCCTATTCTCTTTTGGCTCAAGTTTTAGAAACTCATGATCCAGGATACGTTTGCAGAATCTTCAGGTCATCCAGATTGGGATACAAAAATGAATGAAGAGTATCGTTCTTTAATGGAAAATGATACTTGGGATCTTATACCTCTTCCAAAAGGAAGAAAACTTGTTATATGCAAACGGGTCTACATAACTAAGTATGCATCATATGGAAGTGTTGAAATACATAAGGCTCAGTTAGTTGCCAAAGGATTTTTCCAAGCTGAAGGAATTGACTATAATGAAACCTTTTCCCCTGTAGCAAAAAAGAATTGCATCTGCCTTATTCTTTCCCTTGCTGCCTCACATAAATGGGAGGTCCATCAGATGGATGTTAAATCTGCCTTCTTGCATAGAGATTTGCAAGAAGAAATCTACATGGAACAACCTCCTGGCTATGTCCAAAATGACTCTAGCCTTGTTTGTCACCTCAAGAAATCTCTTTATGGTCTCAAGCAAGCTCCTCGAGCTTGGTATGCCAAAATATATAGCTTTCTTATTGCCATTGGATTCTCTAGATGCCATTCTGATCCTAATGTCTATACCAAGAAAGTAGGAATCCATCTCATAATCCTTTTCCTTTATGTTGATGACCTTATCCTTACTGGTAGTGACTCAAAACTTTTAAACCATGTGAAAACCAGCCTTAAGAAGAAATTTGAAATGACAGACTTAGGTTTTTTTCACTATTTCCTTGGCCTCCAAGTTTTTCAAACCAATGAAGGAATTTTTCTTTCCCAGTCTAAGTATGCTTGTGACCTTCTTTGTCACTTTCACATGAACAATTGTAAACCAACCCCTTCTCCCTTACAGTCTGGAGTCAAGCTTTTTTCCACATGTACTTCTCCTAAAGTTGATGCCACCCTGTACCATCAGTTAGTTGGTAGCCTCTTATACTTGACTCATACCCATCCTAATATTTCCTTTGTTGTTGGTCTTGTTGCCCGATATATGTAAACACCCCATGAAATCCATTGGAAAGCAACTAAAATAATACTTCACTATGTTCATGGTACAGTTGAGTTTGGGATACATTACAGTTCAGGGGGGGCTCCTTTATTGGTTGGTTTCACTGATTCAGATTGGGCCAACGACCCTGATGATTGGAAATCTATTGCAGGTTATGTTTTCAGCCTTGGTTCAACACCTGTCACTTGGGCTTGTAAGAAACAACAGGCTATTGCACTTTCTTTAGCAGAAGCAGAGTACCGAGCAACGGTAAATGCAAGTCAGGAATCCCTGTGGCTTCGAGAGATCCTTTCAGAGTTTGGATTCCAGCACCAGCATCCGACCAACCTTTGGTGTGACAATCAAAATGCCATCAAGCTAGCCAAAGACCAAGTTCAACATCAGCATAGCAAACACATAGAGATACACATGCACTTCATCAGAAAGATAATTCATGATCAAGTTATTGAAGTGATATTTTTCCCTACAGAAGATCAAGTTGCAAACATTTTCACAAAGTCTCTTACAGAAGCGAAGTTTTCCAAACTTTGATCTATGTTAGGAGTTCAAGAAGTTGTCATTAAAGGGGAATAGGCTCTAATGCGTCCTTCCTTCTCCTATTGTGTCACTATTGTAAATTCTTCAATCCTATCCCAAGTTGTTCTTAAAGGAGGATGTTAGGATATTTAGACACTTAGGAGTTAGTTAAAATCTACTTGGTCTAATATGTTGTTAGGTAAAAGTGTGTTTCTTAGTGTGTTTCTTTAGTATGCATTAGTATGCATTTGTAGTTAGGAAATCCGACGGTCACGATATGTTCCCAACATAGAGTGATATGACGGTTCACACTCTCCTCGATCTTAACGGCCATTGATCCGTTGCTTAACACCTGATTGGTCCATGATCTCTATTTAAAGAGAATGGAGAGTCATTTGTCGATGATCGATTGTGAGAAACTCTCTTGTAAAATATATCTGTAATCTTTTTCTTTGCATTAATAAACTACTCCAAGTGGTCGCATTGGCTAGGGCCGTGGATGTTTCCCCATAGGGGTTTTACCATGTGAAAACATTGGTGTGTTGATCTTTGATCTGGTTATGTGAGTGGTTACTAAAGGTGTTCGTCCTCTGTTGTAATACCTGTGTTGTTGAACAGGGAATACCATGTAACTTGAAAATATGATTAAGGAAAATCTATGCTACTAGTGCCAGTGTGAAAGGGTGGGGTAAGGCACAAAAATTAGAATACTTGAAGAGGTGATAAACCACCACCATGACGAAGGACTTGTTCCCAACTTTAGGAAGGCCCACTATAAAGTCCATGGATATGTTTGTCCACATAGAAGATGGAATGGATAGGGGTTGTAGAAATTCTAGAGACTTGATTGTTTCACCTTTATTATGTTGGCACACTTCACATTCGATGACAAAGTTAAGGATATCCTTATTCATGTCTGCCCAAAAAAAATAATGACAGGCACAAGCATAGGTCTTTTGAAAGCCCAAATGACCTACAATAGCTAATGAGTGAAACTCATTTAAGAGCCTTGGTTTGAGTTCTAATGAGGGCGATTGAACTAGGAAATCCTTATATCTGATAATATTGTCATGCGAAGTGTATCCGATGGGAGGATTAGGGTCCTCCTGAAAGAGATGAATTAATCAGGAGAGAGTCGATTGATTTTGCCACTCTTTGCATACTTATTCAATCCAATCAAGGACCTACAAGGATAAGGAAAAGATAGAGCCTTCCTTCTCATGTTCCCTAGAAAAGGAATCGACTACTATATTGTCCTTTCCTTTTTTATATATTATTTCATAACTATAACCCAACATTTTGGTGAGCCACTTGTTTTGTTCCGAGGAGGATAACTGTTTCTCTAAGAAATACTTCAGACTATGGTGATGTTTTTTTATTTGAAAACGATACCCCAAAAGATATGACCTCCATTTGTGCACCGCATGGAGAATGGACATCATTTCTTTTTCATATGTATATCAGCCTAGATTGTAGTCGTTCAATGCTTTTCTAGTAAATGCCACAAATCAACCATATTGTGTGAGCATTGCACCTAGACTAGTGCAAGAAGCATATGATTCCACCACAAATGTTTTGTTGAAGACTGGATCGGATATGACATGAGTAGTGCAAATGGCCCTCTTTAAATCTATGAAGGCTTGCTCAATAGCAAGTGTCCAATGAAATGCATTCTTCTTAAGAAGGTCGGTGAAGGGCTTAGAAATTTTTCCATAATGGTGGACAAATTTTTTGTAATAGCTTGTGAGACTGAGAAAACCCCTTAGGATCTTTAAAATCATGGGTTGTGGCCACTCCTGCATAGATTTTATATTTTAGGGGTCCAATTTTACCCCTTCTCGACCCACAATGTGTCCCAAGTATTCCACTTCGTTGGTTCCAAAGGAACATTTGGTCTTTTTGATGGACAATTGGTTGTGCTACAACAAATGAAGGACTTTTTCCACATGTAGAAGGTGGCTATCCCAAGTGCGGTTGTAGATGAGGATGTCATCAAATAAAACTAGGACAAACTACCGAAGGTAATGTTTCAATATTTTGTTCATGAGACTTTGGAAGGTGGATGGGGTATTGCAAAGGATAAAAGGCATGACCAAGAATTAATAATGTCCTTCATGAGTTTTGAAAGAGGTCTTCGAAATATCTTCCCCCTTCATTTGGATCTGGTGATAACCTAAGTGTAGGTTTAATTTGGTGAAGAAACAGACACCTTGGAGTTCATCCAACAGATCATAAATGATAGTAATGGGAAACTTATCTTTGATGGTCAATTTATTCAAGATGTAAAAAATCAAGACACATGCGCCAAGTACCTTCTTTCTTAAATACCATCACCATAGGATAATAATAGGAGCTTGTACTAGGGAGAATTACCCCCGCCTCCAGTAATTTATGTACCATCTTTTCGATTTCATTTTTTTGAGCAAATGGATACCTGTAGGGACTTACATTGGGGGGTTGACTTCCCGACAGGAGAGGGATGTTATGATAATGCTCACCCATGGAAGGAGGTAAATCCATTGGAACTTAAAATACCTTGGGGTACTTGTCCAATATTACTTGCAGGCTAGGAGGGACTATCGAAGAGGCCTGATCAGTGACTTGGATGGCATGCAATTGTGAAATCACACCATGGTGGCCTTTCTTCAAGAATTTTTCCATCCTGTGAGAACTAATGATTTTAGGAGATCCTGCTTAGATACCACAAAGGGTATATGTGTGAACATCTTGGTTGAAGCTCATATATAAATCTTGATAATCCATTGTGTTTGCTCCCAAAGTGCGAAGCCATTCCACACCCAAAACCATATCACAACCCCCCATGGAAATGGAGAGAATGTGGGTTTTCATATGATAATCACCCATTTGAGGTTTGACATTTTCACAATGGCCCCCACACTTCATCGTACCATCATTAGCGATGAGAATTAGAAAATTAGAAACAAGGTGAACAAAGCAATGGGTCTCTGCAGCAAATCCGCAATGAAAAAAATTATGGGTGCTACCACTATCAATGAACACCACAACTGGACTATGCTTGATGTAGCCCTTGATGTTCAATGTTTTTGGGGTTGAAATACCCAAGAGGTCATGAAGAGATATGACAGGTTCCTTTGGTGCCACCAGGGAGGAAATAAAATCTTCAGCATGAACACTTGGTTGAGAATCTTCTAGGTTAGGACTATCATATGATGGTATGCTTTCATAGGAAGAGGAAGTTTATGCATCAATCTAGAAGAAATGTTTCTCCCTACATTTATGTCCAGTGAATACTTTTCGTCACAGTAATAACATTGAGAAACCCATTCGGTGGGGTTGGACCCATCAAATTTATGCATGTCAACTTTGGGAACTTTATTCAAAGAGGGTGGAGAACCCCAAGGGGAGTGGGACAAGTGAGTATACTCATAATGGGAAGACCGAGAGTCCTCAAGATTGGGCTCAACATTATTACCCTTGAAGAGTTGGTCTAGAGCTTGGGATTTCTTGTCAAGGACATTTTGTAAGGTGGAGCTGATGGAGGCCATTTGTTGTTCTATGTTGGACACCTTATCCTCCAAGTTTTCTTGGGATTGAGAGTGGGTGGTAAGAATGGTGGAGGCTTAAGTAACAGAGAAGGTGTCGATGTTTAAGGATAAATTCATGAGTGCGGACACAGACCAATCTCCCCAGATCCACCTGGATCTGGAACAAAATAGGACAGAATACTACACTTTCCCTAGATCTAGCCTATTGAATGAACTAAGAGACGAGGATCATGTACATACCTTATGAACGCTTTCCTTATGTCTCTGTTGTTCCAAGCTTTACTCCGATGATCTTGTGCCGTTCCAATTACAACAACACAAACCAATCACAGTAAAGGCAGATTAATATATTCTATGACTAGTCTATACATATGATCAAGGAATTATGTAATAAAGTGACATCATCTTTATGGGAAAGGGACATATTACTGTATTGCATTAATTGAAAGTTTCACTTACAACCTGAGCCTTGATGTCATAGGTATCCTTTCGATGGCTCCTAGCTCTGACACACACACTTGCTCATGCATGAAGAAACTCAACCACATATGATGACCTTGCTGTTGCCTCTAGCTGCTGTAGCATCAGTCCTCCATACAGTATTGCACTAATTCTCCAATCAATCTCTTGCTAGCTTGCTTCTAACCTTTTCCATGAGAAATCTCCTCAATATATAGGAGAAGATAGATTAGTTACTTGGATAGGGAATGATCCCAAGATATCTGGAAAGTCAGTATTTTGCCAACCATTTGAAAGCCAACTCATCCTTCTAGAAGGATCGAGAACTTATCCATTTTCCTTCCTTAAAAACATGTTTGCACCCTGACCATGAGTACAGTGCAAGAATTTCGCACCCCAGCTGAATGCAGCCTGCGAGAATGAAGTATTCTCGCAGGTGAGTATATATGCAGCCTGCGAACTATCTTTAAAATATGATTTCTAGAAGCTGACAAGTGTAACCTTTCTCAGGAAAATTTTCTTAGTGAAGAGTTTGATATTCCATCATCATGACATTATCATGACATCGTCTTAATGACCAAAATTGTGAATAACAGTCGAGACTGAAATATGGGCCTAAAATTGATAGGTACTTGGGTGATCAAGAAAAAGAGAGGAATCAAATGGGATAGGTCTCAAATAAGGGCGTCATGGAAAGGGTTGGGTCCACCTAAAAAAGAGAGTTAAAAGTGAAGGTTACCACTATGATCAGAATGAAGAGAGGAATCCAATGGACCAAGTGTCAAATAAGGGTTCAGTCGGGCCCCATATATATATATATATATATATATATATATATTACTTCTGCAGAGTTATTCTCTGGCTTGAATAATACTACAGTGCTGAAATGGCCAAATGATTAAAAGGAAGAAATGTGTAGGAATTTCACAACCAGAATGCAGGAGACACAGTTTCCCAGTAATAGATATTGTTTGTTTGTTGATTTTTCCATCCCAAGGGTTAAGGTATTCAAGGTTTCTATAGATAAGGGTTTTCCCTGTGTTATATCTCTTTGATATACGTGCAGGGTCCAACTATAGTACTCGATCCAATATCTCAGGGAACCAACTAAGAAGGATAGACTGTGCCCTTATCTATACTACCCGACTACTCAGGTACTAGATATTGTCTTCCCGAGTGCTTCTCTTGGTGGCACTATAAAAGTCAGAGGGACAATTGGTTTATCTATAGAGGGATTTAGTATGCCTAGGCCGATCTGTATATAGGTGTTGTTTGATGCACTATCACTCGAAGGGGTACCAACAAGGGTTACAAGGGTGGCCAACATATGTGTGCTTAAAAACCATTTGTATTTCCCGCATGTATGACTCCCCGACCGTGGGTTTATGCACATAATAAAAAATCTTTGTAGCTTAAAGACGTCGAAATACGTCTCTACCCTGAAATTGTTTTTACCCCATAAGTCTTGCCATGGAAGGAGCTCTTATACCACTTGAAATATTCCAGATATAATATAGTATGCAAAACAAAAATATTTGGCAAGCAATGGAAAAACAACAATGATATATCTAGAACAATATCAGGATAATACCATAATAACACCAGAAATAACACCTTTTATTAATGATAACAATGTTCACTTGCCTCTTCGAGGGGAAAACCTCTAGTAGCGAAGAGATCTATTACAATAATATCCAAGACAAAATATCAAATACCTCCTACTCTTATTTATATTAATTCTACCTTCTAAGGAAACTTCAAGAGGAATATCTTTCTAGAAGAAGAAGCTTTTATTAGGCCTTCTTACATTGACATATTCTCCTTTATTTATTATTCCTTATTAATTAATGTTGACATTTATTACATAGAAAACATATCCCACTAACTAATGACCCACGAAGAGGGGTTAAGATCAAATCCTAACAAATGGTGGCATTTCAGAGGAGGCATGGACAGGTAAAAAGGTAAACTATTCTTTTATGAAGACTTTCGGTTGTGAAGCATTTGTACATATTGATAAATAAAATAAAACAAAACTTGAAGAAAAATCCAAGAAGTGTACCTTTATTGGATATGGTTTTAATGATTTTCGTTATCTCTTATGGGATTATGAAAATCACAAAATCATTAGGAGTATAGATGTCATATTCAATGAGAAGGCCATGTATAAAGATCATTTGCAGGGAAGGAAACAAGAAGAAGAAAAGATAGAATACATAATCCTTGATCAGATCACTGAAAAAGAAATTCCAAAGGTACCAGAAAATCAAAATGTACAACAATAGGAGCAACATGTACCTCAAAATACTGCAAGTGTTGTTAGAAGATATACTAGGTTAAGTAGACCCCTTGAACAATACTCTCCTTCGTTGTATTATTTATTGTTGACTGATTATGTTGAACCAGAAAGTTATGAAGAAGAAATGTAGGTAGAGACTAAAAAGAAGTGGGAGAAAGGCATGAAAGAGGAAATGGATTCCTTGGTAAATAACTAGACTTGGGACTTGGTTCGGTTTCTTGCAGGAAAAAGAGCATTGTAGAATAAATGGGTTTATAGGTTGAAGGAAGAAGATAGAGGAAAAATGTGGTACAATGTTATACTTGTTGTAAAGGGGTTTACACAAAAGAAGGGTATATATTTTGATGAAATATTTTTTCCTTTTATTAAAATGACTTCAATTAGGACTATTTTAAGTCTTGTGGCAGTAGAATATTTTCATATTGAACAATTAGATGTAAAAACAAATTTTCTCCATGGGGATTTGGATGAAGAGATTTATATGCAGTAGCCACCTAGGTATGAGATCAAAGGGAAGGATAATTTGGTATGAAGGTTGAAGAAGAGATTGTATGGCTTAAAGAAAGGTACAAGGAATTGGTATTTGAAGTTTGACAAGGTTATAGTAGATGTCATTCTGATCATTGTGTGTATTTTAAAAGGCTACAAAATGGAAGCTATATCATCTTTCTATTGTATGTATATGACATTCTTCTTGCAGGGTCTAATATGCAGGGTATAAATCTTCTCAAAATGAAATTAGCTAATTCATTTGTGATGAAGGATTTGGGTGCTGCAAAGAAGATCCTTGGTATGGGAATAACAAGAGACAAGAAAAATTGCAAATTGACATTGTCTAAGGGTGAGTACATAGAGAATGTGTTGGAGAGGTTTAGAATGAAAAATGAAAAACGAGCTAGTACACCTTTGGCCAACCATTTCAAATTAACCAAGGAAATGTGTCCCAAGACACATGAGGAGATATAATACATGTCCAGGGTCCCTTATTCATCAACAATTGATAGCTTGATGTATGTTATGGTGTGCACAAGACCAAATATTGCACATGCACTAGGATTTGTGAGTAGGTATATGAACAATCCAGGTAAAGAACATTGGGAGGCATTAAAGTGGATTCTCATGTATTTGAGAGGTACTAGTACTCATGCATTATGTTTTGTAGGTTCAAACATTATTCTATAGGGATATGTTGATTCAGATATGGCAGGTGCTAAAGATAGTAGGAGGAGCACCACAAGGTATGTTTTTACTGTAGGTGGAGCACCAGTAAGTTGGATTTCAAAACTAAAAAGGGTTGTTGCACTTTCAACAATGGAAGAAAATTATGTTTATGCTACAGAGACTAGTAAAGAGATGATTTGGTTACCGAGGTTTATGGAGGAATTGAGAAAGAAAAATGAGAATAGAATGTTGTACCGTGACAATCAGAGTACCATTCATCTTGCAAAGAACTCAATTCCATTCTAAGACTAAGCGTATACATATCAGGTACCATTTCATATGATCCTTCTTGGAATATGGACATTTGAAGTTGGAAAATATACATACTAGCCAAAATCATGAAGACATGTTAACAAAGGTAGTAACCAAGGAGAAATTGAGTTCTTGATTAGTTTCAATTGGCCTTAAAGAATGAAGGTGAAGATGAGAAATTTTCCAGGTCCAAGGTGGTTCATATTCTAACAGGTACAACAATAGTGAAGTTGTTGTGATTAGCCTCTAAGTGGGAGATTGTTGGTTATGGATCTTGATTATCTTTCTGTTTCACAGGTTTGTTTCAGCCATGCTTGGATCCCATTTATTGATGAGGGGCATGTGGGGAGTATTTCCCCCTGACTACCATTGTCAAGGGGGTTCATGGATGGAGGCGATAATTAATGGATCCCCCCCCCTTAGTGGGGAATTTTGGGGAAGTTCCCCCGAAGAAAAATTTTGGGAAAATTTTCCTTGTAAAATATTGTAATTTCATAGTCAATCTGGATTGTTGATTATAAGGTCACAGATTTGATGGTAGAAAGTATGTTAGGGAGTTTTTCCCTAGAAGGAAACCCTCTCTTTTATGAGGGAATTTTATTGCGGCTGCGAGTATAGTGAATATTGTATTCCGAGGGAGTAGATTGTGAGATAAAGAAGAGGAAGTTACAACAGGTGTGTTGTAGGTTGTATTCCTTCATTTTGTTGGATAATAAAAAGGAATGACCTAGAAATTTCTCTAGTGGACGTAGCCCACACTTGGTGAACACGTATATCTGTGTCTCTATTGTATTGTGTATCTTTTGTGTTTTATTTCCACATTTTTTTAATTTTATTTCTTTGCGATACAGTTTTTCTAACATTATTGGCTATACAATGCCACGTGTCATTTAACCATTGGTCCAGTTTTCCACCAGATGCCAACTCAATTGCCCAATCACTATACGATTAGTCCATGTGGCACCTTGGGGTGTGGCCACGTCACATGTACGATCATGCCACATGTCAATATACATACATGACACATGTCCTTTTACCCCTTTGAATTTTGACTTTGACCTGAACTTCAACTGCTTATAAGTTTGCATACGAACTCCATTTGACTTGTCATCTGTGCCATTGGAAAGATGAAAATGAGCTCTATGCATTGATGTTATTTTTAGGACTATTTGAGATGGCCAAATTTTGATCATTTATGGATCCTCTGGGACCTCTGTGAGCATTCCATATCCTCCTATACCTCTATGAGAGTTCCTTAGATCCTCTTGGATTAATGTCTCCCTCCCATTTTCCTTAGTCTTCCATTGAATTACAGAATGGAACAAAGTATCATTTATTTGTTTACCTCCATAACAAAAATATAGACCCATTGCAATGATATCAAAATGAATTAGGACCCTATTTCTTGCAACAATTGCATCAGATTCCTCACATGAAGACATATCTTTCGAAAAAATGAAGTTATCTGCATCTCCAAATGAAAATGAAAATGTGAAATAGATATTTACACCGAGTTCCCGCACATGTTCACCACAAAAGTATTGCAAGTGTCGACCTACCAAAGCACTGTAATGAAGATATGCCCCATATAATTGAGAACTAACTGCGCTACACACAAAGGTTTTTCCCTTCACGCCTTTGACTATTTTCGGCCCACATAGTTTCTGTAGGAATAGGAACATGATTTAATAAAAAATCAAAACAAACTCCAACAAAACACAACACTTGCACTATGCATGAAGCATAAACTATTAGACAACAAATACACAAACTAATTGCATCTTCCAAACAAAAATAAATGAATATCCATATCTGCAAACACAAAAAAAGAATTGGTTTATAATATTCCTTTACATATAGCATGAAATGCACAATATTTCTTACCCTCAAACATATATTTGCAGAATCCCAACACCACAACTGCTACAAATCACAACACACAACACTTGAACATGGACAACACCTTCGTCTTTCTGAACGCCTTTTTTTCGTGTCAATATTTAATTCTCTTCAACATCCGAACTTTCTATAGGAAACCATGATCCTCTTAAATCTCCTCTACAAAAAACAAAAAAAAACAACAATCATCCATTTCAACCAGTAATAGAGCCGAACTAACCGCACTACATAAATAAGAATCAATTTCTAGTATTCCTTGCAATATAGCACACAATGCACATAATTTATTACCCTCTGTCATAGATTTGCATAATCCCAACACCACAATTCCTGCAACTTGCAACACACAACACACCGCTTTTTCCTGTAAAAATTTAATTTTCTTTGGTGTGCACACTTTCTATAAGAAACCCTGACCTGCTTAAATCGCCCCTGTAAAAAAAAAAAAACAATCATCTATTTCAACCAATAACAAAGAAGAATTAATTGGTTACTTCACTACACATGAACCGAGCTAACTATACTATGCATGCAACCAAACTAGCTCAAATCAAGATAGTATATGCACAAGATTTCTTACCCTCTAACATAGATTTGTTGAAGCCCAAATTTCATGTGTAGTAAATCACTACTTGTAGCACTTGCAACTTCTGAAGAACCTCGTCTTTCTTTCTCATAGCACACTATATCATGTTAGAACACAAATAA
>JASDQU010103871.1:136955-148192 GCA_032191745.1 Picea mariana | reverse complement strand
AACCAAACTAGCTCAAATCAAGATAGTATATGCACAAGATTTCTTACCCTCTAACATAGATTTGTTGAAGCCCAAATTTCATGTGTAGTAAATCACTACTTGTAGCACTTGCAACTTCTGAAGAACCTCGTCTTTCTTTCTCATAGCACACTATATCATGTTAGAACACAAATAAATCATCAACAATTACTTTGAACAAACAAACTCAATTAAAACTCCTTGCAATCCATAAAATCTCACGTACATAATCATCCCATAAAATACACAAAAATCTATTTATATTTATTAAAATCTATCTATGCATTGTATAATAATAAATACATTTTCATATTCTCCATTCAACAACTGACATAGCAACAAGATTAAGGAATGAATATCATCTTATAACTTTGACACTAGTACCTGCACCCCTCCTAACCATGCAGTATAGCTGCATAATTAAATTTCTTATTAAATTACTTCCGCGGGTGTAACAATAAGATCTTGTTTTGAAGGACAAATCACAAGCCAATACATAAAATCGAATTTCTAGCAACAAAGTTAAACTATAGAAAAAAGTGATAAATTTATGGTCAATGGAAAAACTAATTCATTGTCAATGCAAAATCGATTGCTATAGTCCCAAGCCTTCGACAGGGACTAATAACATGTTCTATACCATTAGAGAGTGTTCAAATGTATAATCCAAGGTAAGACTTATATGTTTTAACTTTTAAAGTTGTATGTAAAAGATGTTACTAAACCTTCATCCAAATTTAACGTGCAAAAGCTTTGGATTGGTAATTAATACCTTGAAAATGTTGAGCCAACAAATGAATAAAATCCATCCACCGATAACAATATTTATCATTATCCATTTTATGGATATACAAGAGAATATAATTATTAGTCCCTACCTTTAGGCCAAGGATAGTAAACAATTTTTAACACACAATTCAAGACATTTTTATCTCTATATCATATTTTATGGAGTTAAACAACTCTATAAATTCCAATAAGAAACTTATATACTCCATATCCTCCAATACAAATATTTTACCTCTTATTTGGCCTCATATAAAGGCAAAGGGCATTTTCATGGGTTTCAAAGTTACAAAATGGAAGATATATTTACCTAAAGATTAGTGTGGTCCAATTTGTTGTGGTAAAGTGGAGTAATGATAGACCTCGCCTTAAAATTAATTCCCTAACATTAAATGTTTATTCTTGATTTTTTTCGCTCCCTCACGTTTAAAGGGTGCATGCACCACCTTTGCTTCTTAATTACCAATCAACAAGTTGGAAAATGTTTTAATAGTTACATGCAACACCTTTCATTCATGCAACCTAAAAATCTCCAAGTGTCTATTCTTTTATATTTCCTTGATCTCAACCACTCGCTTATTCCTCTCAAAGGTGTAGTTCCACTTTCCAGGGTTCAACTCAACAGAGACTGAGTTCTCATCGGTGCCTAGAATTATTGTTACCAACCCTCAAAATATATTGTAGGATGAACTAGTTGAGTTACATGAATTATTATTGCCAACCCCAAAAATTTGTTGTATACTGAGTTGTAGTTGAGTTAAGGTAATATGGAGCTGCAAAAAAGTAGCTGAATTAAAACAACATGGCCAACCAGGTCCAAAAGCTCTTTGGGAGAACTGGAAAAAGGTATCTGAGTTAAAGCAGCAAAACCAGCCAAAACGTTCCTTGGGAGAACATTACCATGAGTAGGAAAACATACCCTACCACTAGCCCAATGTAACTTCATGCATATTTCCTATGCTCTCGTGTTGTACTGTCTTTCTTGAAGTACTCCTTGAGGTTCAAAAGTTTTTACTTATGGTGTATGTTTTTATATGTATTTATGTGTTTACTTCTGGTGTATGTATTTATAAGTTTACTAGTTTACAAAGATATTATTTTTTTAAGGATTGCAATAGCGATTTAATCATTTATAATACTTATGAAGAATATAAATCACATAAATGAAGATGAGAAGCTCAACTTTACATGGAACCACAACTTTACATTGAAGTAGATGACTAGTAAAACTTGTAGAAGCATATCACGGATCGGGTAAAACTGTTGAAGGGCATTTATGGAGGCAAGGACTATTATAGTGTTTCTAAACCTAATTTAAATTTGAGATATCAAGCCATCAATCACAAAATTATTAATATTTTTTTACTTTTGTTTTGGTGAACATGATGGATTAGAAGAAAACTAAAATGAAACATACTTACCTATTGCAATAGCGTTGTCTTCTTTTCTATCTTCCTTTGTTCTTTTATGTCTTCCTTTCTTTACCTGTAATGAGGAATATAAACTATTATACCACTCCATACCTCTCCATGTTAGATAATTAATAAAAAAACCTACCAACAAAATATTCCATGCATATGTTACATCGATATGTCCACCCGACCTTCATGCACCTCTTCCATTACATCAAACATATCATTCATATCGTATTAATACATTGTCTTAAAACTGAAGTTACACTCATCTCAGTCATATAGGACTTTGTTAACTAGCTGATACAGAGTTTCTATATTTAAGTAAATAACCTAATGAAATAAAATCTATTTGATGAATTTCTATTATGGAATGAAGTAAAGGTTATTTAATGGTCAATTGATTGAAAGCATGGAATAAAAAAACTTTGAATAAGGGCATTCACTTTGCTAAGTGTTTTGTAATTCATTTAAAAAAAATTAAAAAAATAAGGATTTATTACCAATATTGTTAATCCCAAATTACTGCATGCATGAATTACACTTGTAGCTTTCCACTTGATTCTCTTTCACTGAATAATGTTGGATTTGTAAGACAAAATGTTTGTTGAGACTTCTGAGACTTCTGATCTGCAAGGTGTATTTTCTTATGCATCAATTCATTGTCCTCAAAGCTTGGAATGGATAGGGCTTGCACATAAATATCTCATTGAATATCATCTCTATGACTTTAGCACATAAGGGAAAAAAATCTCAATGATATACTTTCTTGTAACATAGAAGAGTTATACCCAGGCATCTAAAGAGAATTGAATTAAACTATCATTGAATGCAGCTGAGAATGCTTGTCTGAACTGCTACAACCATATCTGTGATGCCTTGAAAGCTAGAACTCAAGATGTGCATCTATGTAGTTAAGTCCCCCGCAAGCCCAAACTCACCCTTAGTTCATACATCGATTACATAAATCCATGGCCATCAATAAATTTATATTGTGAAATATGTAGACCAATTCTCCCTAACTAGCCATGTGAAGAAAAAGAACAAGTATAAAGAGTCCAATTCATCGTGAAAAACGTCTTACTAACGCACACTAAGCATGAATTATTAATACATATTCACAAACCCATGGAACGTTGGTAATGACTAATATTATCGTTCAAAGACAAAAAAACTGATCACCATTTGAACTTAGAAGTGATAAATTGTGAAGCAAAACAAGAAATGCAGAGAGAAAAGAATAGAACAGTATATTGGAATGTATGAAGAAGAGTACAATTAGAAGAGTTAATGAAGAGCATACTATGCAAAGGGAAATAACTGAGCTAAATAGGCTCAAGCAAGACAAAAATAGAAAGTACAGCTGGCCAGGACAGCTAGCAATGTACAGTCAGACTGTTGAGGTTACAATATATTTAACACTCCCTCTTAAACTCAACAGTTACAATCATCAACACTAATTATGCCTAAGTGCTGTCTCTGAAAATCAAAAACTGGCTTTCCTACTGGCTTTGTAAAGATATCAACAAGTTGATCTCGAGAACCACAAAATTGTAGTGCAATATCCCCATTATTGACTAGCTCGCGTATGAAATGAAAACGAGTGTCAATGTGTTTGCTTTTCTTGTGAAACACATGATTTTTAGATAAAGTAATTGATGATGTATTGTCACAGAAAATAGGAGTTGGATCCTTTTCTATATGTGACATATCTTTCAATATTCTTCTCAGCCACATAGCTTGACATGAAGCTGAGATAGCAGTGACATACTCTGCCTCTACAGAAGATATTGAAACAATTGGTTGCTTCTTTGATGCCCATGAGATCAGGTTCGTGCCTAGTTGAAAAACATGTCCAGATGTGCTTTTCTTGTCATCTAGGCTGCCTTCAAAATCACTGTCTGTGTAACCAGAAATTTGATTACTATCAAATTTAGTGTACCATAAGCCAAAATTGAGAGTTCCTGCAACATATCTCAAAATTTGTTTCACCATTTTCCAATGAGAATCTTTGGGTAATTCCATGAATCTGGAAACAAGGTTAGCTGCATACATAATGTCAGGCCTAGTTGCTGTAAGATACAACAAACTGCCTACTAAACTTTTGTACAGGGTAGAGTCCACTATAGGACCTTCATCATTCTTGCTCAACTTTGTGCCTAAAGGTATGGGAGTTTCTGCTGGATTTCATCCTTCCATGCGAAATCTTTTGATGATGTCTGCTGCATACTTTTGCTGACAAACAAAAATGCCTTTGGCTGATTGATGAACCTCAATTCCCAAGAAATATTTCATTATGCCAAGATCTGTCATCTCAAACTCAGATTGCATGGCATGTTTAAAATCTGTTAATTCAAGATTTCTCGTATAGATCATGTCATCAACATATAAACATACAATCAAAATTTTACCGTGTTGATCTGTTTTGGTGTAAAGAGTTGGCTCATTTTGACTTCTGCTGAAACCACTTTTGATCAGATACGTGTCAATTCTGTTGTACCAAGCTCTTGGAGCTTGCTTTAAGCCATACAAGGCTTTCTTCAACCGATATACTTTGGTTGGGTGCTCTTGGACTTCAAATCCAGGTGGTTGATCGACATAGACTTCTTCTTCTAAGAAACCATTCAAGAATGCTAACTTGACATCCATCTGGTATACTTTCCATTTGTGTTGTGCTGCTATGGCCAATAGAGTCCTTACAGTGTCTAATCTTGCTACTAGAGAAAAATTTTCACCATAATCAGTACCTGGTTGTTGTGAGAATCCTTTGGCAACAAGTCATGCCTTGTGTTTTTCAATCTGCCCTTTTTCATTGAGTTTAGTTTTGTAAACCCACTTGACACCAATACTTTTCTTGTGACTTGGTAAATCAAAAAGATCCCATGTCTTGTTCTTCTCAATGGATTCAATTTCTTGGTTCATGGCTTGAACCCAATGTGGCTMCTTAGCTGCTTCCTTAAAGGATGTAGGTTAACATGACATTAAAGCAAAAAGGTTGTGTTGCTCAAAGTCATCCAACTGTTGATGGATTTCTCTCAAACTTTGAGTTCTCTGATTTTGTGGTTCAGAGAATGATTCTCTACTGGAAGTTGAGTTATCCTGAGAATTTTCAGGTTGTCTTTGTACTTGCAATCTTGGAAGAATAGTTTGAGGTACTTGCTGTCCTGAATTTTCTGCATTTTCAAAACTTGGCAGCAATGGATTTTGACTGTCCATTTGTTGATTTTCTGAATCATTCCAGAATTGATTCTCCAGAAATTTTATGTCTCTGCTGAGAATTAATTTCTTGGTGATTGGATTGTAAAGCCTGTACGCTTTAGATGTTTCACTATATCCAGTGAAAATACATTTCTCACTTTTTTCATCAAGTTTCTTCCTTAATTCGGAAGGTATGTGAGCGTATGCTATGCATCCGAATGTCCTTAGATGCGCTACATTTAGCTTTGTCCCACTCCATGCTTCTTGAGGGACTTTTAGCTTTAGTTTGGTGGTTGGAGATCTATTCAAAAGATAAACTGAGCATGCTACTACTTCATCCCAAAACCTATTTGACAAACTTTTCTCTTTGAGAAGTGTTCTTGCCATTATTGTCTGATTTTTCCTTTCAGCCACTCCATTCTGTTGTGGAGTATACCTAGCTGTTGTTTGCATAATAATGCCTTGTGATTTGCAGAAATTTGCAAATTCTTTGGAGTTGTATTCTCCTCCTCCATCTGACCTAAGTGCTTTGATATATTTGCCACTCTATTTTTCAGTTTCTGCCTTGAATTATTTGAATTTTGCAAAAGTTTCAGACTTGTGTCTGAGAAAATAGATTCATATTTTTCTGCTGAAATCATCAATAAACGTTACAAAGTAAAAGCTACCACCTATTGACTCTGTTTGCATTGGTCCACATAGGTCAGTGTGAACAAGTTCAAGATGTTGTTTGGCTTGATTTGATGACTGTGGAAAACTAGTTCTCTTATGTTTTCCAAGTATGCAAGACTCACATGGGGGAATTTTCTCTTTAAATATAGGAAGACTTTTGACCATGGAGTTCTTCTGAAGAAGACTTAGACTTTGAAATGGTAGATGTCCAAATCTTGTATGCCAAACCATTGTTTCATTCAAGGTAGATGCACTCTGTGCATATGGTTGAATCAGATTTGCAGTTCTGAGGGTAAGGGGAAACATCATATTTGGAGTCATAAGGATTTCAGAAATTAATTTTCTACTTAGGATTTTGTCATATATCTTACAAGATGTTCCCTCAAAAAGTACCTTATAGCCATGTTCAATGAGCTATCCTACACTTAACAAATTATGTTTCAAATCTGGAACATGATAGACATTGTATATGTCTTTCTTGACATTCTGTTTAGTAAGAATAGGAACAGTTCCTTTTCCTTGAACTTTGACTAAGTGATCATTTCCAAGTGTAATATCAGATGAGATTGAAGAATCAATGCATGAAAGTAAATCTTTGTTACTTTTCATGTGATTGTTGCATCCACTGTCCAGCAACCAGAGATCTTTAGGTTGTTGTTCAGTCTTGTGGCATGAAAGAAACATACCTCTTGAGTTTTCTCCCGTGTGATTTGACACATGTGCTCTACCTGAGAGCTGATCTTCTTGCTTCTTCCTGCATTTAGATTCATAGTGTCCATACTTTTTGCAGTAATAGCATTGTATGCTTGTTTTGTCATTTGATCTTCTCCCTCTGCCTCTTTAAGGCTGGAAATTCTGATGTTGATTTTGTTGTTGTTGTCTTTGACTTTGGAAATTTTGATTCGGATACTGTTGTCTATTACCTCCACTGGAGTGAGGGTTACTTTGATTGTTCCCTCTTCCTTGGTGACCTCTGCTTCTTCCTCTGCCTCTCCCTCTGCTGAAGGAGAATTGAGTTTTGAAATCATTGGAGATTGACTCATCTGTGAGATGAAGTCTTGTCTCTTGTGTCACCAGAGAACCAATTAGTTCATCTGTTGAAAAAATTGACAGATCCTTGGATTCAAGGATTGTTGTTACAACCATTTCGAATTTCTTGGGTAAACTTCTGAGAATTTTCTCAACAATTCGTTGATCAGTGACGGTTTCACCAGTCAGTCTGATCTGGTTCACGATGCCCATTACTCTGGTCATGAACTGATCCACATTTTCGGACTCTATCATCCTTAGGGTCTCGAATTGAGTCCTCAAGGTCTGCAGTTTAACTGTTTTGACCCTGGCATTTCCTTGGTAGGAAGATTGAAGGATATCCCAGGCCTGTTTTGAAGTACCAGTGCCTGTGATTTTTGAAAAAATTGAATCATCCACAGAATTTTGAATCCAAAATTTGTCTTTATTTTCTTTGTTCCTCTGTGTTGCCTGAGCAATTCTCTGCGGATTTTTCATGGTAGATAGGGCTGCTGGATTTGGTTCCACATATCCAAGATCCACTAGATCCCAACATTCTTGTGTTTGCAAGAAAGATATCATCTGAAGATACCAGAACTCGTAGTTCTTTCCCAGAAGAATCGGACCCTGAGTTGGTCCTAAATTGCTAGACGACGCCATATTTTTAAAATTTTTGCAGAAAAAACAGAGGGAAATTTCGTATTTTACCTGTCTCTTTCTCTGAAACCAGGATGCTGCTTTCTTGCAATGATTTCGGAACTTCGTTAGATGAGATCTTTGAATGCTTGTCTTGCCAACCTAAACGTCGATTTGTCGATGGACGAAAAGAGCTTATCGGCCTTGAATTTGCCTTAGTCACTGAGCAATGTGACCATGTGCCTTAATGTTAAAGTGCTATGGGATTTTTGGGTTTTTTTCCTTTCAAATTGCCGAAATGCGAAATTTTTCTTTTGGATGTTTTAACGGTTCAGATCTTCCTGTGATCTGACGGTCCAGATCTTATCGGGGTATCGCAAATTGAGACTTCGTGAACCCTGATGACAAGCTCTTCTAACTCCTCAATTCCCCGATCTCTGATTTACTGATGGCGCTTTCCTTTCGGGAAATTTCCCGATTCCTTTGATCTTCGCCACGTGTCCCAACAGATGGACGGCTCAAGTCTGCTTCAGGGGTTTCCCCGTGGAGATTCTCGATCCCTCATTTTGACGAGATGACGTCAGCTGGGCCCCACAACGGAGCTTTCCTCCTATCAAGATTTCAAACTTTGGAGTTCTGAAATGCTCGTGCTTCTTGTCCTCAGGATTCGCGATTTGCCGAATCCCGATGTGTTGATGGACTCTCCTCTTTCGGGACTTTTTTGAGTCCTTGGATTTACGCCACGCGTCCCCTCAAGATGGACAGTCCACGTCATTTCGCGATTTCGCGACTTGCGACGCCAAAGTTTTTGTCAACTTGAGAACTCCAGTTGTCGAAACACCGACGGTTTCCTTGATGTCTGCCACGTGTCCAAACAAATGGACGGCTGAGATCTGATCGCTATTTCAGGAATCGCGATTTCGCGAGTTTCGAACTTGTGTTGCGACGGTCTTTCAAAACTGCGAACTCCGAAATGTCGATTTGACGGCACTCGTATCTGCTACCACCTATCCTCTGAGATGGACGGCTCAGATGACGTCGGGATTTCGTGACTTCACAAGTCATAATTCCTCCTATGTTCTCCAGAGGATTAAACCTCATGCACTTTCTCGCTGATCCAACGGTTGTCGGTCCTCTGCGCAAGATCTAATGGCTGAAATGCTTTCGCCTTTTCCACGCTATCCTCGTCTCTTCTGAACTGGATTTTCCTGCTCTGGATCCATTCGCAGGATGAATCTTACGGCCTCAATGGTTGTTCTTTGCATAGTAGACGCGATCTTTGCTGAATTTGAAGGAATTTTCTCCTGTGGAAGAAAAAATTTGTGAATCTTTCAAAGATTTGAAAGAATTTCACGAGTTCTCTGTCCTCTACTGCAATCTTTGACAGATTTGAAGAATTCCACGAACTTGAACAAATGTCTGTGAAATCTTCAATGTCTCTGCCTTCTTAATCTCTTCTTCGTGAATCTTGATGATTCTTGAAAAGATTACAAGAATCTTTACTGTTTCTTCTTCTGCGTTCTCTTCTTCCTCGATCTTTCGAGCATTGTACACTCTGCTTCCTCCGCAAGCTTCCTACGTTGATCTTTTGAGAGTATTACAGACAGCTCTCCAAGCCTTGTGAAAAKTTTGTGTCGCATGCTCTCAAGATCCGTGAAGCACTGCACTGTGAGGATCGAGTTGCTCTCCAGACTGTGTGAAGAGGCTTACTGTTGAAGCTCTGATACCATGATAAATTGTGAAGMAAAACAAGAAATGCAGAGAGAAAAGAATAGAACAGTATATTGGAATGTATGAAGAAGAGTACAATTAGAAGAGTTAATGAAGAGCATACTATGCAAAGGGAAATAACTGAACTAAATAGGCTCAAGCAAGACAAAAATAAAAAGTACAGCTGGCAGTGTACAGTCAGACTGTTGAGGTTACAATATATTTAACAAGAAGTACACCACTCAAAACCCTTACCAAGGAAAGACAAATTTAGCATGCAAACATACCAAAGTATGCATAATATCCTTTTTTTTAAGTTAGGTTGAACTTTAAAAACTTTGAATGGAAGTTTTATCCTTGGGACTGAGGAAAGATGAACCAAAAAACCATAGAAAAACAAAAAAAATGATGAAAATATTTCTCACATAAGATTGAAAAATCTATCTAGATATTACACTTACACCTTCAGGCATCCAACCGCCTTCGCCCAATGTCTAGCCTTGGTAAGACTAAAAGGGTTGGGGCTTTGCAACTCCCCTTGTTATTTTTCTTACAAGACGGTATTAAACCATCCTCCAAATTTAACCTGAAAGCTTTGGAACGCGCAGAAGCATAAAACTCGCCTAGTCATGATGATATTTATCCACAATAATCATCTTCTCTGATGTTTATCTCGCATAAACTTCTGTCATATTCTAAGAAGAAAATATAGACTATCTATAATTAAAAATCAATAAAAATATTGTAAATTGATTCGTTTTGTTCCGTTTATTCATGGCAATTGAATAAATTTTACTTGTAAAAAATGAAAATGCCATCAATTTTTCGAACAGATACGAAATGAAATATTATAGTTCAATAATAACTTCTGTAAATCAATATTGGTGTGAGACATTTGTTTTCTGTTAAAACAAACACCAACAAGGAATGAATCTGTAAATAACATTTGTGTGAGGCATCTGATTTTCATTAAAATAGACAACAACAAGGAACAAAAGGATTTCATTATAGATAGATCGCGATCTATTTAGATTTGCAACGGATTAACAAGATAATGACATTTTGTAATGATTAGCAATCGATCAAAATTTATTCTATTATTCTCAATCATATATATCTATAAGATGTAGACTTAGAAATTCAAGAGCAAAAATTGCACACAAAACACACATATATTTTTCATATTAATTCATCAAACACAGCTTATATATAGGAAACCATCACCCACACAAAACACACATATATTTTTCATATTAATCCATCAAACACAGCTTATATATAGGATGTTGAAAACGGTGACAACAAACTCACCCGTGAATAGAAATAATCCATTGTAACTAATCCATCTAAATTAGAATATGGATTTTTCTAAATTAGAATAGGATGTTTCTAATTAGAATATGGATTTTTCTATTTAATTGAATGCCCGTAGAGGCTGAGCAGTGACTGAGAAGTGTGAGGATTGAGATCCGTCTGTAATCTCCATTGGCTGAATAATAAGATGACCGATACCTATGCTTGGTGGACGTAGCCCAATATTTGGGTGAACCACGTAAATTGTTGTGTCTTTGTTGCTTGCATTTGTATTGTTTGTCTTATTGGTAATTGTGTTTTCCGCATTGACAATTACAACAAGTGGTATCAGAGCTCAGGAGCTGAGGAGCTGAGGAGGGTGCAGACCGAAAGAAGCCGAAGCCGTGTTGAAATCCGTTTTTTATGTGGCAGCGCTTGTCAAAAACTTGCACAGGGGCGCCGGTGCTGGGAAACAAGCTAAGCGGGCGCGCCGGCGCTGGGTAA
>JASDQU010103871.1:123004-134722 GCA_032191745.1 Picea mariana | reverse complement strand
AGTTCTCATTTGTAGTAATCTCAGAATTGCAGTTCTGCAGTTTGGTGCACACTGCAGTTGCAGTCTTGTGCGCAGGTTTGGAGGAAGAGCTGGTGCAGCTGCAACAGTAGCAAGATCTTAGTTTTGGCTTGAATATCTCTTAGCTAGGGTTTGGAACATCTGATCAACTTTTGTGATGTGCTATCCTTGGGGATTGATGCACTACACTTTGTTTGGCTATCTAGCCTAGGGTTTGCTTCCGGAGTAATTCTCAGTCAAGGTTAAGGTGCTCGGAGGGAGGCGTCGGCCTATGGTTGGGTGACGAAGGTATCGTCAATGGTAAAATGAGCACACCATATTCTATATTCTAACAATAACCACACATGAACTATGGTCTCAAAACATATTTACAATGGCACTATGACCCAAAATATCCTAGTTCACCAACCTATATGGACATTTACAATTAGGGTTCAGCCTAGGATATTACATCAGGACACAAAGACAAAGAGAAAACATGAGATGAGAATTAATAAATAAATTTCTAAATATGCTACTCTTCTCTTAATTTTAACTCTGAGGTTTTCTGGAACTCGGATTTGATCCAGAAATTCCCTTTCATACAGGGAAGTAATTTAATAATATTTCTGTGGTGAGAATTGTTTTCATAACTGTTGGGAGAATCCACAGTATCATTATTTTTTTGTCATTGTTTTAGATCCATATAAGGATCCATCTTCAGTACACAAAGCCAAAGAGAAAAGATGATAGGAGTAGTAATAAATATGATTCTAAATTTGTTGCTCTTCTCTAAATTTTAACTCTGAGCTTTTCCAAAACCAGAATTTCATCCATAATTTCCCTTCCATACAGGGAAGTAATATGACTAATAAGATTTATTTGGTGAGAGTTTTCATAAATGTTTAGAGAATCCATAGTATTTATATGTTTAACCATGGTTTACTATTGTAATGTTGCATTGTGACTTTCATGTTGGTTGACTTATGTTGAATTACAATGTTCCTCAATGGTTGTATTGCATTGCAATGTCCATCAATGGTTATGTCGCATTACGATGTTCATGAAGGGTTATGTTGGATTGTGACATTCCCCAATTATTACGTCACAGTGCAACATACATGTTCATTGGCTTCTCAATTGGGTTTCGCCCGAGTGGTTTGTGCTGAGGGGCGTTTTCCCCCCACCCAAGTTCAATTCCCACAAGTGACATGTTGAGATCTTAAATGAGCAAGCTATCGAAAAAGCCTCGACTTTTTACAAAATCTGGTTTATCCCAGTTACCATCCTCGAAATGAGGGGAAGTTCCTAGTGGGTTTTCCCAGTCTCTATTCCAAAGTTTAAAAAAAAAAATCTGTCTATTGGATGTAGCTTGGGTGGTTGAGAGGAATGATTGTTACCCTCCCCACCCAGGTTCAAATCCTTGAAGTGACATTTTTTTCCCTTCAATGGGTCTATAAGATGCTCTTGTTTTTGAGCCCCCAATTCTTCGAAAATGCTCGGCCACCCCATGTTCTCTTGCAAATTTCAAGGAGGTTTTCCATGGATGTAGCGAGTAATGATATCTGATGTTGTGAACGACATGTTAAAAAAAAAAAAACCGTGTTCATTGTCTTATGTCCAATTGCAACATTCCTCAATGGTTACATCACATTGCTATCTTCACAAATAGTTTTTTCACCTTGCGACATTCCTTTTAAAGGGTTATGTTTTAGCATGATGTTCTTGAATGGTTGTGATGCATTATGATATTCATCTTAGTTGGATTATATGGAATTGTTATGTTACTCAACATGGTTATGTTGCATTATGACATTCATAAAGGGGTATGTGACATTTGCGATGTTCTTTAATGGTTCTATCATATTGTGACGTTCATCTTGGTGGACTTATGTCAAATTGCAGTGTTTTTTATAGTTTTGTTGCATTGTGACATTCATGAATGGATATATTGGATTGAAATGTTCATCAATGGTTATGTATCATTGTGACATTCTTCTTGGTTCAATTATGTCGAATTGATATGTTCCTCAATAGTTATGTTGCAATGCAATGTTCCTCAAGGGTTAGGTTATATTATGACGTTCCTCAATGGCTATTTTGTATTGTAATGTTTATCATGGATAACGTATGTTAAACATGATTGTATTTAGTTGGCCATGGTTCACTATATCTCACTATAGTTGACCATGATTGATTATGTTTCACTATGGTAGATCATGGTTGACTTTGGTCAAATATGATTGACTTTGGTAGACAATGGTTGTGCATGGTTAACTATGGCTGACCATGTTGACTATCTTTTACCATGGGTACCCATCATTGACAATGGTTATGTTGCAATAATTATGTTCATCTTAGTTGACTTATGTCGAATTACTATATTATTCCATGGTTGTGTCACATGGAAACATCCATCAAGGATTTTGTTGCATTGCGATTATCGTCAAGGATTTGGTTCAATTGTGGCATTCCCCAATTCCTATGTCACATTTTGACACTCATATTCATTGACTTATGTCAAATTGAATATGGTTGACCATGGTTGACGATGGT
Source organism: Picea mariana (assembly GCA_032191745.1). NCBI lineage: Eukaryota > Viridiplantae > Streptophyta > Pinopsida > Pinales > Pinaceae > Picea > Picea mariana. The sequence continues at coordinate 132,169 of JASDQU010103871.1, read as the reverse complement.
GACTATGGTTGAACGCAGTTGATTTAGGTTGAATATGGTTGACTTTAGTTTAGGGGTTGAATTGAAAATTATGTCACATTGCAACATTAAGTGGTTGACTTCAAGAAAATGTCACATTGCAACATTATGGGTGACTGCAATATTATATTACATTTCGACATTAAGAATTTGACTTTAATATTTTGTCACATTCAAAAATAAGAAGCTCATAATATGGTTATGTCCCATTGCGATGTTCATTTTGTTTGGCTTGGGCCAAATTGTTATGTTCCTTAATGGTTGCATCCTACTGTGAAGTTGATGAAAGGTTATATTGCATTGTGACATTCTACAAGGGTTATGTTGATTTGGACATTCCTTTGATGGTTTTTTTGCATTGTGATGTTCATATTGATTGAATTAGGTTGAATTGCAATGTTTCTTAGTGGTTATATCACATTGCAACGTTCATCAAGGGTTATGTTTTGATTGGTTGACTATAAGTAGATTATGGTTGAATTTAAGTAACTTTGGTTTAGTGTGGTTGAATATGGTTCTCTATTTCTAACCACAATTGACTATTGTTGATATGGTCAATTTTGGTTCACTATGGCTAATCATAATTGATCTTAGTTGACTTAAGTTGCATTGATACTTTCCTAAAGTCTTAAGTTCACATTGCATCCATTCAATTCAATTGTACATTATGTGGTCTTGATTATTGAGCTCTAATAAAGGGCCATGTTCCTTGAAAAAAAAACCTTACCTGCCTTGAATGAAGTGCACAAGTGCTCCAATTTGAGCATGGTTGGCTCATGCAACACAAAGATATCAGTTAAAATCTTGCCTTAAATTTCCCTTTTTATAAAAATGCATTAACATAATGCTTGATAAAACCTTCATTGGCCTAACACCATTGAGCTAACTTCACCACCATAGCAATGAAATACTGCAAACTTGATGTTGCCCCTACATGGACATTATTTTCATAAATTCGAAATACAAAGGATGGAAGGACAATCATCTATGCAAAGTAACAATATAAAAGCCATGGATGTGAATTATATAAAAGCAATGGATATTAATTATAGGGAACCCATTCAAGTGTCAATAAAAAGAAATGAATTTGAATTCTAAGGAACTCATTTACATGTTAATGAGAAGGGGGTGAAGAGATATTACAGGCATGGAGCCATCAAACTGTCTAATAGCAACCAATTTTGTGATTTTGACCATGAAATTGTTGATGGTCTTTCTTCATGTCTTGCAAGTCAATCATTAAAACTTCGACAATTAATGAAATAAATGGAGAGACCTGTTGAGTAAGGTGTAATTGTTGTAATTGTCCCATCCCTGAATTGCAATTTATCCCACTCCCTTTCATATTAGGTTACAACCACATTAGGTAATTGGAGGATGTTTGGAGCAACATGTGGAGAAAGGATGGGGATGCGCTAGTCGTAAATTTCATAAATCTATCACATAAATGTGAAACCTATTAATGGACAATTATTTGTCCTCATAAAGATAAATGCATGAATAAAAAATTGTAAGGGAATTCACTTATAAAATCCCATCCATTTATGTAGTGGAGATGAGGAGAATATGTGGGTATCCATGAATCTAAAAATTAATCTACCACTTTCCACTATTAAAAACATGTATGGAAATAATAACATCCGTTATACATAATTAATATATGAAAATATTTTAAAAATATAATTAATATATTAAATCATTTAAAAAAAATTAAGTTAAATGCAATTATTATATTAAACATTTTTAAAAAACAATTAAAAAATTTATTTGCTATCAGTTTCATTTGTTTTGGTAATATAATAATTTACATTTAAAACTTAATAATAAATAATGACAAAGTAGAAGCGTTAAATTAGAAAAACTCACATGACTATGAGCTCTTCCAATAACAAGACCTATAATGGTGATAATATCATTGTATCTTTTAGCATGAATTTTAGTAGTGAATGTTAAAGGATGAGAGAGACATTGAAATTATAAAGTAGAATGGACAAGGTTAAAAAACATTGAAACAAAGGAGAAAAAACCGCTATAAAACTATAGAATCGTGATAGTATACAATGTAACAAAGGCTTACTTAAGATTTTCGACCAATCAATATGAAGAAAAAACTATATAGAATTATAATTTAAGATTTCATGGTCTTCAAATTATGTTTACGACTTTCAACTTTGTCTTCCAAATTATGTTTAGGACTTTCAACTTTGTCTTCTTCATGGGCAACATTAATTTTCAAGTTTTAAGTTGCTTTACATATGAAATGTTCTTACTTAACTATACAAAATAATAAGAGTATATTATTGTTGATTGTTTAAAAACGATTAAACTTTTCAATATAGTAACTTAAGCATGTAAAATTCAAATTAATATTTGTAGTTATGAAAATTATAATAATAATAATGATTATTATTATTTATTTTTAACTCGTAAAATCTATACAGTTATATATACATGTCTTTTGGAATTGAATTTTTAATTTTTTTAAGGAAGAAATTCATTATTTCAATATTATTTTTCAGAATTATTTCAATATTATTTTTGAAAAAAAAAAATAGTTTCCATTTTGTATATGAATCCATAGCACAATCAAATTTTAATAATTAATGATTACAAATAATAAGGTCATGAATGTCCATGAAAGTCTCGATTCAACCCAATTTAACAAACCTCCTTAGGTTTCTATGTGGTGTTAACTAAATTTTCACCACTCAACATAATTAAATCTAAACTATTCACAGTGGGAATGTAGCGTGCATCTTCTCAGGGACCGATGCCATCATAAATTTGCTTCCATAGCATGAGTCCTTCTGATTGAATGCGATAGAATTTCAAAATATCAATGCCATTGAATTACATAAGCACAAGAAAAGTAGTGGACTCTACCCATATGTACGTAAATCTCAAAGCACCCACATGTAAATCTTCAGAGCACATGAAAATCTCAGAAATAGAAATTCTCTGGATTGTGATTTTAAGTTAACAGAGATTCCTAGAATAGCTGAGCATTTCTCTCTCTATTTAAACTAAGTAAAGGAGGCAATAGAGATTCCTAGATTAGTTGAGCATTTCTCTCTCAGTTTAAACTTAGTAAAGGAGGCAATGAAGTTCGAGCTCAATTTTCATTTTCATGTGGATTGTTGTTGGTGGCGTGAATCTCCAACTAGATTTTGTTACCCTGCCATCATTCCTCAACTACTCTCTAATTGTCACATTTAATTCTTCTTCCCTCCTTCTACATTCTTCTTCTATGTATCTAGACTTTTCTTCTTGCTAGTGTATTCGAGAAGCTTCTCCCGTCTCTTGAAAAAAAAGACTTTGTTTTGAAAATGTTCGTTGTTGGACACTCTATTTTGGGATGAATGTATGAATCAAAGAGCAGGCATTATTAAAACTCAGTTTTGGTTTAATTACTTAGCTATAAACTGTTATTGGTTTCTTTCCTCTTTTTTCTGTAGGAATTGAGCATTTTGTTAGTCTCTGTTTTTACCAGTGAAGAGGTATCATAGCAGGTCAATGGTATTTGATGTTGTCCAAAAACTTGAAGCTGTGGAAGTTGACGTTGAAGGGGATTCAAAAGAATCTATGAGTATTGAAGAATGATAAAGCTATAGACCGAGCAAGTCTATCAAAGGTTGGAGAAAGCAAGTAGTTGTTGTTTTTTTGGAGACTTTATTGTTGACTACACAAGAGGTGTTAACCTGTTCCAAAAGTTGTTGCAAAGAGATTGCATATCTCAAAGGGGAAGAAATTTAGGGGGTTTAATCATACAAAGGGTTAGATAGAAATTGGAAAAGCAAATAGAGGAATAACAGTAAAAAGAGGCAAATTCTATTTAAAAAAAAATCATGGCAGGAGAAAGTGGAATCATTTTACAACCCCAGATTCCAATTTTTAATGGCAAAAATTATGACTATTGGAGTATAAAAATGAAAACCCTGTTTTCTTCCCAGGATGTTTGGGATTTGATTGAAAATGGGTTTCTTGAACCAGCAGACTAGTAAGCTTATCAGGCTATTTCACAAGCTGGGAAGGATTTGTTGAAGGAAAATAAGAAGAAGGATTCCAAAGCATTGTTTTTTATTCAACATGCAATGGAGGAATCAATTTTTCCTAAAGTATTAGCTGCTACAAGATCAAAATAGGCATGAGAAAGTTTGAAAACAACATATCAAGGCACAAGCAAGGTAAAAACAACAAAATTACAAACTCCTAGAAGGGATTTTGAAAACATCCAAATGAAGGATATAGATTCAATAGATTCATTCTTCACTCATGCAATGGCAATAATAGATCTGCTTAAATCATATGGAGAAACCATTGGAGATCAAAAGGTTGTAGAGAAAATACTTAGAAGCTTACCTACAAAGTTTGATCCAGTTGTAATAGCCATTGAGGAATCCAAAGATCTCACTCAACTATCAGTAAATGAATTAATGGGATCACTCTTATCACATGAGAAAAGATTAAATTGAACAGGGACATCACCATTGGAGAATGCATTCAAAACTCAGCTTTCATTTGGTAGAACAAGAGGGAGATCAAATTACAATAGAGGTAGAGGATGTTTTACACCAAGAGGAGGAAGTGAAAATACACAATTTGAAAGCAGAAGACCAGCATCAAGCCCACATGTTCATTCTACACCAACAAGAGGAAGGGGGAGCAACCACTCTCATAGTCATCATCAAGCAAAAAGGTATGATAAACCAAACATCCAATGCCATTATTGCAATAAATTTGGGCATTTTGCATCAGAATGTAGGAAAAAGAAATATGACATGAATAAGCAAAAGGCACATTTTACAAATGAAAACCAGCCCAACAGTGGTGAAGAAAACACCATATTGATAACATGCAATGTAGCACAAGAGAGTTCCAAAGAAGTATGGTTCCTAGATAGTGGTTGTAGTAATCACATGAGTGGAAGTAAGAAGATGTTTGCAACAATGGATGATTCAATAAAATTAGAAGTACAATTGGGGAATGATCACCAAGTTTCAGTCATGGGAAAAGGGTCAATTAACATAAGAACTAAGCAAGGTGAGGACAAGCATATTTTAGATGTATATTATGTTCCTGGACTACAACACAATCTCATAAGCATTGGACAACTAGTGCAAAAAGGATATAGAATATACTTTGAAAATGGTGAATGTGTCATTCTAGACAAGAAACCAAGCAATAGGCTGATTGCAAAAGTTGAAATGACAAAAAATAGGATGTTTCCACTTCAAATTCAAAGTGAACTATTCTTAAAGCCATAAGGATTGCAAAAGGTTGTTGAGTTAGCTTTTAAAGCTTCATACAAAAATGAATCTTGGCTATGGCATTTAAGACTTGGACATTTAAACTTCAAAGGGTTACAAATGCTATAGAAGAAAAGAATGGTATATGGATTTCCACCAATAGAGCCACTTAAGACAAGATGTGAGAGTTGCATATTGGCGAAGCAACATAGGAAAACATTTCCAGTTTGGTCTTATAGGGAAAAATATCCACTAGAGATAGTCCATTCAGATCTTTGTGGACCTATGAAAACACCATCCATAAGTGGAAGACTTTATTTCTTGACATTTATTGATGATTTCAGCAGAAAAGTATGGGTTTATTTTTTAAAATACAATTAGATGTATTTGTTATTTTTAAGGATTTCAAGGCAAAAGTTGAGAAAGAAAGTGGATACTATATCAAAACATTGAGAATTGATCATGGTGGTGAATATATATCAAATGATTTTTAGACTTTTTGCAAAGAAAATGGCATAAGGAAACAATTTACAGCAAGGTATACTCCTCAACAAAATGGAGTAGCTGAGAGAAATAATAGAACAATTATGGAAATTGCACGAAGTATGATAAAAGAAAAACAACTACCAAATGAGTATTGGGCTAAAGCGGTTGCATGTTCGGTATACATATTAAATAGATGTCCAACAAAAGCAGTGATAAATAAAATCCCAGAAGAAGCTTGGAGCAAAAGGAAGCATAATATCGCACACTTGAGAGTCTTTGGATATGTAGCATACTCATTGATACCTCGAGAGTTGAGAAAGAAACTAGATGATAGAGGAGAGAAGTGCATATTTGTGGGATATAGTGAAGAATCCAAGGCATATAAATTATACAATCCTATCACAAAGAAGTTGATAATAAGCCGTGATGTTGAGTTTGTTGAAAAAGAAGCATGGATGGCAGCATAGACAAGCCAACTACAATTGCAGCTAGTGTTCCACAAGAGAATGAAGAGAATGAAACTCAAATTGTGAATCCTACTAAACAAGAAAATGTTCCTACAACGCCTTCTAAGGCACCTACCACTCCAAATCCAACTACCCCAACATGTAATAACAACGGTGAGTCTTCTAATCCAACACTTGCATCACTAAGATCAAGGTCTATAAACACTTCAAAGAAGACACGTAGTCTAAGAGAAATTTATGATGAAACACAAGAGGCTAAAAATGATGATTTATGCTCTAATTTTTCATTCTTAACAGAAGGTGATCTAGTTTATTTTGAAAATGGCATTAAAGATGACAAATGGATTGCAGCCATGAATGAAGAAATTCAGTCCATTGAAAAGAATCAAACTTGGGATCTAGTAGAGCTTCCTAAAGGAAAGGATGTGATTGGGGTTAAATGGGTTTACAAGACAAAGTATAATGCTAATGGAAAAGTAGGAAAACAGAAGGCAAGACTGGTAGCTAAAGGCTTCATAGAACGGTCTGGAATAGACTACAATGAAACATTCACACATGTGGCAAGATTGGATACAATAAGGATGGTCTTATCTATTGCAGCTCAAAACAATTGGAAGGTTTAATAAATGGACGTTAAATCAACATTCTTGAATAGCATTTTAGAAGAAAAAGTGTATATAAAACAACCACCTAGTTATGAAGTTTTGGAAGAAGAACATAAGGTATACAAACTGAAAAAGGCACTATCTGGTTTGAAACAAGCATATTGATACACGATATCATTTCATTCGAGAATTGTTGAACAATGGTGACATATATCTTGAATTTTGGAGGTCGAAACAACAACTAGCAGACATTTTCACAAAGCCACTTGCAAAGAATGTTTTGAGCATCAGCATGAAGAAATTGGTATTGCAGAAAAACATGACAGTGAACATTAACGGGGAGTGTTGGTGACATGGATCTCCAGCTTGATCTTGTTAATATCCCCTGCCATCATTCGTCAACTACTCTCCAACTGCCGCATTTAATTCTTCTTCCCTCCTACATTCTTCTTCTATGTATCTAGACTTTTCTTCTTGCTAGTGTATTCAAGAAGCTTCTCCCGTCTCTTGAAAAAAAAGACTATGTTTTGAAAATGTTCACTGCTGGATACTCTATTTTGGGATGAATGTATGAATAAAAGAGAAGGCATTATTAAAACTCTGTTTTGTTTTAATTACTTAGCTATAAACTGTTATTGGTTTCTTTCCTCTTTTTTCTGTAGGAATTGGGCATTTTGTTGGTCTCTGTTTTTACCAGCAATTGTTGGTACTGAACTTGTAATTAGAGACCTAAAATGGTAAAGAATTGAATTGAATTCTATGCTAGATATATAAAGAAAGCATGAGTCCAAATATTAAGGTCTTTACATCTTTGCATTTGTCATAAAATCCTTGAGCTCAAGACATATCTCAACCAAGTTTTGTAATTTAGAATCATGATTACTCATGATTCTTGATAGTGTTTTTACAAGGGAAAATCATGTTGTTTTGTTGTCCTGCTTCCAGCAATACTCTGGTACCACCTTCAAATGTAAGACTGCCTTTCATTCATCACTAAACTTTAAGCTTGCAAAATTTTCGGTTAAATTGCTTCATGATTTTTCCTTTGTACATCATTTTGAAAATGGTTGTATTCAGGTCGTTTTCCAACGTGTGTGGTATGATGGAGAGAAACAGCACAAGCTCGGCAGGGATTAAATATTGCTGGATGAATTCACCCACGGGAAATAATGTGTCAGAGGACGAGTAATGATGTTCAGAGTAATTATTTTGTCTAAAGTAAGTCTTTCATACTATATTGTTTTGAGTTAATAGTTCTAAACTTTGCGGACAGCATGTCATCTCATCTGAACAAAATTGATTTCTTTACATGTAAATATTTGTCTACGGGGTCTCTTTGGAGAAGTGAAAGACCTTTGACCTTAACTGCCGCCTATTCACCTCCAACTAAAAGCAAAAGCAAGTAGAGCTACAGTGCTACTTCAAATCCACTATAGGTACGCCAAAGAACTGTAATACAAATACATATTTGTTACCTAAATAAACCATGGAAGGAATATAATGATGTTCATATGTCATTGGATATTCATAAAGTATTTACTTCAGCTTTCACTCAACATTTTGGTAAAATGGTTGTTGAGAGTACCTTGCAGTTCAGTGAACCCCTACGAATGATGGAGTTTCAAGATAGATAGATTTTATTTTATTTTTAATGCTGCAAGGATCGAAGGTCACAAGGAATAGCCCAACAAGAAGGTCAATATAGATGGATGATTAGATAAAATATGCGAGGGAAACAAAAACGGTGAGTCTACGCTCACTTCTTGATATTAAACGAAGACGGATTACATCCTTATATAGGAAAAGACTCTCCCGAGTCGGCTACATGCAAACCAAAAAACAACTAGACAACTGACTCTTAACTCTTCTAACTGGCGCTTACAACACGCGCTTATTACCGGTGCTAACAACTAGCTAACATCTCCATTACTTCCAAGTATCCCCTTTNTCTTTCCAAGAGGCTTAGTGAAAATATCAGCAGTATTTTCACTAGTATTACAATAGACAAGATTTATTTCATTTGACTGTAACTTTTCTCGAACAAAGTGATACTGAGCTTCAACATGCTTTGTCCTTTCATGAAAAATCGGATTCTTCGCAATATTGATTGAACTTTGATTGTCACATCTGATCATCGTAGGTTCCTTTCGTTCTTCTCCAACATCTTGAAGAAGTCTTTGTAACCAAACAGATTCACAAGTTGCTGCACACAAGGCTTTATATTCTGCTTCGGTAGAGGACAAAGATACAGTAGGCTGCTTCTTACTGCTCCATGAAACAACCCCGGATCCAATGCTGAATTCATATCCAGTGGTTGATCTTCGATCATCTATATTTCCAGCC
>JASDQU010103871.1:95439-109630 GCA_032191745.1 Picea mariana | reverse complement strand
TATATATATATATATATATATATATATAATTGAAATTTATCAAATTTCAAAATGGTTCAAAAGGCCAGGAGTATTTAACGACCTTGATCGATGAAGTCAAACATTTATATTTATAGTAAACATTTTATATCAATATTCGTTCTGTGAAGTTTTCCTCACTGATTGTATTGATTAAAAAATGATTTTGATTTTTTAATTTATATTTACATATAATTTTTTTGGTTATTCAATTTTATATTATTATTGTTTTTTTTAAGACAGTTACAAGGTTTGAAGCAAAGAATTTATATCAATGTTTGAAGTTTTTCTCACTGATTGTATTGATAACAAAATGATTTTGATTTTTTAATTTATATTTACATATAGTTTCATTGGTTATCCAATTTTATAATATTATTGTTTTTTTACAGACAACGCCAAGGTTTGAAGCAAAGAATCTTAAAAAGAATAATGTAGCATTTGAAAGGATATCTGATATAGCTTCAAAGAAGGGTTGCTCCCCGGGTCAACTTGCACTTTCATGGGTTCACCATCAAGGAAATGATGTTTCACCAATACCTGGAACTACCAAAGTGAAAAATCTAGAAGAAAATATTGGTGCTCTATCTGTTAAGCTCACACATGAGGAGATGAAGGAAATAGAAAATGTATTATCTACTTGTGGCATTTTTGGAGATCGATATGGTGATGGTCACAAGGAATTTTTATGGCCGAACTCAGAAACACCTCCTCTCTCTTCATGGAAGGGTCTCAAATGATGCTTTTTAATACACTCTCTATGTTAGGGTCCTACCCTTCATAACTCCCTAAGTAGATAGATAGGCTTATATGTATGGAGGTCATCTCTAGTAAATAAGACCCATGTAATGAGAACTTTTTTCAATTGTGTTAGAGTTTATGCTTACTTTAGTAGAATTGGTTTGGGTTTGTTAGATCTAGTTAGTTGTGAGAGATCTTCTCAAACTATCAGATCATATTTATGTGTGTGTGGTTGAGAGATTTCCTCATGAGTTTATTATGATGTTGAGGAAAATTTATGTATAAATATGTGCTTGATTGATTAATAAGATGTGTATAGAATTATTTTGTGCATGTTGGTTTATTAAGTAATTGTAGGTTTCCACCTCTAAGAGACAAGTGGACATTGCTTCCATCAATAAAGGTCTATCATTTTGTGTTATTTTGATTCTTTATTGGCTATTGTTGTCCCAATCTGTCATTTCTACAAATCTTCTTAAAATCTATTATTTTTTATCTCCATCTTTCAATTTATTAATAAAAAAGGCCACACTCTACCAAAACAATAATGAAGGTACAAGAAACACTATTTATTTTATTTCTTTGGATATGAAAATATAACCGTAAAGTGATTTTTATTCTAAAGGTCTTCGTCCCTATGTAACAAGTAAAATTAATAACAAAACAAGGTGAGCATGGGCTATTACATTAAGGTACATGCATGCAAGCTTTTACTTACAACAAATTAGGTAAGAAGGGAGTATATTTATAAGTCCCTGCCGAAGGCCATGACTCTTGCAATAGATTCATCGTTGAATATCAATTAGTTAACCGTTGATTAAATATATTTTTTCATCCTCCAATGTTGTAGATAGGGAAAAAAATAATTATTTTTTTAATATGTTTAATTTAATTTTATAAGGAAGGCTATTGGCTCACACATTTGGAGTCTTATTGCCGAAGAATGTAATATTTTCATTCTTAAAATATATAACCTAAAGTATTATTGATGCTTTGTCGCTCTCACATAATGTAATTTTATATAACCTAAAGTATTATTGATGCTTTGTGGCTCTCACATAATGTAATTTTGCATTCTTATATAAGAATGAAAATTGCATTGTTATATAAGATATATAGCCTAAATTTTCAGTTTTGTTATAACTTTATTTCACGTCTGTGTTTTTGTTTTTTCAGTGCTTGAAATATATTACAATGATTTCGCACACAAATGATGTTCATGTTGCATGAAAAATGTTGAGCTTTCATTAAAGCCACTGCCACAATGTTGAGCTTTCATTAAATCCAATGCCACTTCCTCGAAAATGTTGAGCTTTCCTTTCAATGCACCGAAAAACCACCGCCTTGCCAAGAAAACACCACATTTTTCCTCTCGGTTTAGTCATGTACCTGACTTGTTCCATTCCCACAGCACAGTCCAACAAGCAAGCATTCTCCACTCTGGAGAACATCACTTATGGAGTGGAGAGGCGATGCAGTTCTGTTTGAAGATGATGCATATATAATATCTGCTATCTATGCAAGGTATTATCTACTTGATGTATAAAATATCTATGCTATGTAATATCTAGTGCATGTATAAGTGCTTCAATTTATAGCCATTTTCTTGTATCAATGTATTCTAAAGATAGATTCTTAAACTGTATGTTATTGCAGACAAAAATGATAGAAAATAACACAACTTAATCCATATAACGTATATATATGAAACTCATAGATACTCATTGTAACAAAGTAGTCCTGGAAATGACTTCTACTAAAATACGCTAGTAAGTTTGGGGTTTTATATATGTTTAGTGTGAGTCCTTGACTTACATCTATAAATAGTGTAAATAGCATATACTATAATCTACAATGATGTTATATATCTTTATATCATAAATTATAGAGAACAACAATTTCAATACAAACACAATATTAATACTAAACAATATTCTTTATTAAAGCTAAAGGATTACTTGATGAAACATATGTGCTTTATGAAGAGATCTTAGCCCAACCAGAGATCTAAGCCAAGATCCTATTCCAGGCGCCAATCTTGATCTGAAGGGCAGGGTTCAAGCACTCCTCATGGTCCCGAATAAACAGGTTATGTAGTAAATCTAGCTAGAGTGTAAGCAAATCTATTAGCATAAGAGAAACACCCATTTGGGAATCTAAAACTATCCCACTAGTTTCCCATACCGGAAAATTTCTGATATCCAACAATGGTGAATGACAACAATAAATGGAGATGCCATCACCGAGAAGAAATGGTTGCACCAAGACAATACACTTGCCAAAATAATTAAGGAGTGATATCGTATCTCTACCAAAAATTAAAGAGTAACGACTGGATTCCATCACCAAGGAGAAATGGTTGCACCAAAGAGAATACACTTGCCAAAATAATTAAGGAGTGAGATCATATCTCTGCCAAAAATCAAAGAGTAACGGGGCATTTGAGCATTCAAAAAACAATATTTTGATATTTTGATACCCTGAACTTAACTGAGAAAAGATTCTTCAATAATTCCTAGCGAACAATTCAACGATAAACTGAGCTACAGTATCTTATCATTCAAAGAACCAATTCTTGGTCCACACCTGAATCTATATCACCTCGCTAGAGCTCACCTAAGATCCTAACTTACCAGATTCTACCCTAACTGAGTCTACCCTAGGGTCCTTACCATCTATCAAGAGGAACTCCCACAACAACCAGAAATGTCCCTCAAGAAGCAAGTCGCTAGAGTAGTGATAATGCGACTATCAGACATACATATAAAGGAGATGCATTAGTTGTAGATTAAATAACGCTGACTTAAATGAGAGGGAGAGAGATGGATGTTTGAGGATGTATCGGTGCTGAAAATATGTTTTTCTCAAGGATGTCCTCACTTTTATACTAAAGGATGAGCCCCAACTCACCTGACCATGTGTTGGAATTTTATGCTATATAGATTAAGGAAAAAGGAAAATTTATCCACTGAGCCCTGGTTATCCCACCCACCTATCACATGCTTCATCACCGCATATGAAACAAAATTCCCTTATGTATTCTCCGACCAGTGGTGTACCAGATTATGTATCTCTGATAGACAATAGCCATGGATTATGCGTGACGTCCCTTATGCTAAGGAGCCACTTCTTTGCATTACTTACCAACATTGACATTGCCATTCAATAGTTGTTCGTCAATGATCCCTGGTCAACCTGAAAAATCATCGTTAATATAAAGAGAATATGATCACCTGTATAAATTTCGACATAGAGTCGAGAAGAAGATCCTAGAACTCTATAACAGTATAGTGTGCACTGGTAATGGGATTGAAATAATAATTATTGGAAAATTCATCAGTTCCCATGCTTATCGCAAACTAGCTTCCTTATATTATCTCGCTGACATTCTTCCCGCCTACCATATTCACAAGTTGCTTTTCACAAAGCTTGAAATTCTCCAGCTGCTGCCGAGAGTTAGAACATTCTGTAGGAATTCAAGACGGATTATATTTCAGCTATGAAATGTCTTTCTATATATGTAAATCCTTATATTACTAGAGCATCACATGTAAAACATGTACTAACAACAACGACTAAGGTAGTATCATCGTATCCAGTAGCAGAAGAAACTAGGTCCACTAGGCTGTGTTCTTACACAGAAACCATGCTGGGTGATACGGGAAGGGGATCACTTCCCACGTGGAGTAATGCATGAGTGTGAAAAGGTGATTCTAGGATTTTTTCTCAACGTGTTATTAAGATCAATCCATCTGTAATAAATAAAGATAGATGGGATTAGTGTGTCAATATGATATAGGGATTTCACTTTTGAAGGCACTATACCTTTCTACAAGTCGCAAGTCACATATTCTTCATGCAATCCTTTGGAAACGTCAAAGGATCATTGTCCTCCTAGTCAAGACACATGGGTTTGTGACAATATATTTTATTTTGCAAATAATTCAATGTTTTCTTTTGTTATTCATGTGGGATTTAAGCAAATTTATCTTGTATTAATATTTTGTGCCCTAAGAATTGCCTTAGGTTAACATGGTGACTAGACGTGTTGAGGAGGGGGCTATTAAGGTTGGTGAGAATGTTCATGTCTTATGGCGTATTCATCTACACATGAAGTTAGTATTGATGTATATAACTAAATCTGTTGGATATAGGTCTATAAGGGGTGCTTCTTGCTTCGTTGTGAGTGAAAGTGCTGGGCTTTCCTTCAAGTCAAGAGTGAGCAGTCATAAGCAGTGGAAGGTAAGAAGGACCAATTGTTGCATCTTCAAGGGGGGTCAACTGCACCTTCTTATTTCTTTGTAAGAAAAATTCAAACCCTAACCCTAAGCCTAAATTCTCATCTTCCCTCTTTTCTCCACATATTTTCATATAAATTTGGATTCTCGTGGCTTCTCAAGATAGGAGAAATTGTTTACATCAAACATTATGTGCATATTCAGGTAGAAGCCGCAGATGCTTGCGAGATGGATATGTTTTTGTTATCATTTAGAATCCTGCATGATATGTACTTTTCTAAACCCCAACCCTAAATTGACATCTTTACTCTTTATATCCAGATATTTCTTGCAAATCTGGTTTATCCTTGTTTCTGAGCACATAGGCATTGTTTACATCATATGTCTTGTGTATGTTTGGTTAAAAGTCGTAGATTCCCACGGGCAGGATGTGTTCTTGTTATCGTTTACAATCCCTCACAATATGTTCTTGTTATCAATTACAATCTATCAATTGGATATAGTGTTTTGGCCGATTGTAATGCATTTAATTATTTTTTGTTCTTATTATTCATTCATTTTGTAATGGCCAGTTTCAGGGAAGTATTTGTTTGCTTATTTTGGTTTTTGAAACCCACAACCTAATACAAATAGGTTTAAATGAATTCCAACCAATTGGTGGAAAGGTTATGCAAATGATGAACCTTCTAAGGTCCAACGCCTATTGCAAGTTGAGGATATGCAAAGCTTTATAACTGATACATGTGTTGTTGGGTTCTGTTATTATTTTAATATTTGGCTAGTGAAAATTTATGCACGAATATTTGATACCCAACTTTTTGTTCGGTTTGTTTGTTGATTAATCTTGTTGTTATTGAGTCTGGGTCTTTCATTGGATATTCTGTGTTTATTTTCATTCTTTTATGTTCTTCTTGATCTAGAACTTTGTTTTACTGAAGTGGACGAACTGGCTTAACTGGCTTAATGCTATAATTGAGGACAAAACTTTTGTGTAAATGATGTAAAATGATTATCATTTAACTACTTCTGAATTTTATTGATGTCTTAAAATTTGAGCTTTTTAAAACTGATGCACAAAATACTTATTTTGCTCCACATAAGTTTTTGTAGCTTATGGGTACATGTTTCTAGTTGTTTCCTTCCAATTTGGGCTTTGATGTTGGTCTTTTTGTCTAGGATAAGTGAACAACATCTACCTATTAAAGTGCCATAAATGTTTTTGCTTTGATTGTGATTCTTTTGTAGAAGGAAAGAGCAGATGATGTATTTCGAAACAATCCAACACCTAAATTTATCAAGGGACAAATTGTCACTTGTGAAAGCTGATGCGCTACCTGAACCCTAATTAGCTTGACTGGCTTAAGGAATTGTTGATCTGGTTTTTTCTCACATTAAACATATTAGGCTTTAGTGACCATTGCATCCAAATGTCTCCTTTGGCATTTTACATTTTGTGTTTGAGTAATAGGAAATATATCACTTGAGAGCCTTTGAATAATTTTCTCAGCTATACCTTCGATTATGTGTGGTTAGTTTTTGTATAGTGCCATTGATTTTCCCTATAACAACCATATGTGCAAATGCAAACTACCTTCCCATAGAAGTAATATTAGGATTTAGCAACCAGTCTATCTACATGTCTCCCTTGACATTTTCCATTTTTGTTTGTGTAATAGGCAATATATGAATAAGTGTCTCAGTTGTACCTTTGATCGCATGTGGTTATTTTTTGTACATTGGCTCATGGATGTTTATGTGCGTCTAGTACTATTTCCCCTATAACAATTGTAGTTGAAAATGCAAGATGACTTCCAGTATAATTATAGTTTGGTCTTAAGTATGTTCTTCATATTCGGAGGTGTATGTATGTTTTATGATGATGATATCATGCTGTAGATAGTAATTTTTTCGTTGCTATGAACTCTATTCTCTAAAATAAAGTTTAGATATTTTATAATTTTCAAAGAAAATCCACGATGTTTTGGTACATGTGTGCACTGGTTTTCAACTCCTCTTGGGAGGATCATCTCCAACATGTGTGCACCATCCTTGAGCTTCTCCGTTTCCACAAGCTTTATGTAAAAGGATGAAAACATTTCACGAGAAAGGTCAAGTCTCTTATCACTATGAATAAATATTTAACAACAAGATTTCTATTTGGAAAGATAATATGTGAAAATACTCGACAACAAATCTCAGTCAATCAAACTAATCACGTGCCACATCGCATACACATGACCAGGCCCAATAACCATGCTAGCCGTTTTATACACTCCCATCAAAAAAATTCCACTCCTTCTCCATACACTTCAGAGTTCCCCTTGGATCGTAATTTTTTTTATCGTCCAATGACTTACCCAACTAGAGAAATAGATATTTGGAACTAGTGCTATGGCTCTTTACTGATAAAGTGAGAAGCAGAGAATACAGAAAAAGAGCAGAGAAGAAATAGTATTCAGTATATTAGGAATGCAAGTAAAAGAGTACAATAGAAAAGGGAAACTAGCTGGCAGTACATCTGGTCAGCACAGCTGGCAGTGTACAGTCAGACTATTGAGGTTACATTATATTTAACACTCCCTCTTAAACTCAACAATTACAAACATCAGCAATGATGATGCCCAAGTGTTGTCTCTGAAAATCAAAAACGGATTTTCCCAGTGGCTTTGTGAAGATATCTGCAAGCTGATCTCAAGAGCCACAGAATTGAAGTGCAATATCACTATTATTAACTAGCTCGAGGATGAAATGAAAGCGAGTGTTAATGTGTTTTCTTTTCTTGTGAAACACGTGATTTTTGGATAGAGCAATTGCTGAGGTGTTGTCACAGAAGATAGGAGTTGGATCCTTTTCTATATGTGACATATCTTTCATTATTCTTCTCAGCCACACAGCTTGACAGGAAGTTGAGGTAGCAGCGACATAATCTGTCTCTGCAGAAGATATTGATACCACTGGTTTCTTCTTTGATGCCCATGAAATCATGTTTGTGCCCAGGTGAAAAATATGTCCTGAGGTGATTTTCCTGTCATCTAGGTTGCCTACAAAATCACTGTCTGTGTAACCAGAGAGATGATTACTATCAGATTTAGTGTACCATAAGCCAAAATTGAGAGTTCCTGCAACATATCTCAAAATCCGTTTCACCATCTTCCAGTGAGAATCTTTAGGGGATTCCATGTATCTAGAAACAAGGCTGGTTGCATGCATAATATCAGGTCTAGTTGTTGTAAGATACAACAAACTACCTACTAAAATTTTGTACAGGGTAGGGTCCACTGTAGGGCCTTCATCTTTCTTGCTCAATTTTGTGCCTAGGGGTATAGGGGTTTCTGCTGGATTGCATTCTTCCATGCAGAATCTTTTGATGATGTCTACTGTATACTTTTTCTGACCGACAAAAAATTCCTTTGGTTGATTGATCAATCTCAATCCCCAAAAAATATTTCATTATGCCAAGATCTGTCATCTCAAACTCAAATTGCATGGCATGTTTAAAATTGGTTAACTCAAGATTTCCAGTATATATCATGTCATCAACATATAAACATAGAATCAAAGTTTTACCGTGTTGATCTATTTTGGTGTAAAGAGTTGGCTCATTTTGGCTTCTGCTGAAACCACTTTTGATCAGGTAAGTGTCAATTATGTTGTACCAAGCTCTTGGAGCTTACTTTAAGCCATACAAGGCTTTCTTCAACCGATATACTTTGGCTGGCTGCTCTTGGACTTCAAATCCAGGTGGTTGATCGACATAAACTTCTTCTTCTAAGAAACCATTCAAGAAAGCTGACTTGACATCCATTTGGTATACTTGCCATTTATGTTGGGCTGATATGGCCAATAGAGTCCTTACAGTGTCTAACCTTGCTATTGGAGCAAAAGTTTCACCATAATCAGTACCTGGTTGTTGTGAGAATCCTTTGGCAACAAGTCTTGCCTTGTGTTTTTCAATCTGCCCTTTTTCATTGAGTTTAGTTTTGTAAACCCACTTGACACCAATACTCTTCTTGGGTGTGGGCAAATCAACAAGATCCCATGTCTTGTTCTTCTCAATGGAGTCAATTTCTTGGTTCGTGGATTGAAACCATTATGGCTCCTTAGTTGCTTCTGTAAAAGATGTAGGTTGACATGACATTAAGGCAAAAAGATTATGTTGTTCAATGTCATCCAACTGCTAATGAATTTCTCTCAAACTTCTAGTTCTCTGATTTTGAGGTTCAAAGAATGAGTCTCTGATTGAAGTTGAGTTATTTTGAGAGTTTTCAGGTTGTCCTTGTACCTGCAATCTTGGAAGAGAAGGTTGAGGTATTGGTTGTTCTGAATTTTCTGCGTTTTCAGAACTTGGCAGCAATGGATTTTGACTGTCCATTTGCTGATTTTCAGATTCGTTCCAGAGTTGATTTTCCAGAAATTTTACATCTCTACTGAGAATTAGTTTCTTTGAGATTGGATTGTAAAGTCTGTAAGCTTTAGATGTTTCATTGTATCCATTAAAGATACATTTCTCACCTCTATGATCCAGTTTCTTCCTTAATTCGGAAGGTATGTGAGCGTATGCTATACATCTGAATGTCCTTAGATGAGCAACATTTAGCTTTGTCCCACTCCATGCTTCTTGAGGGACTTTCATCTTTAGATTTGTGGTTGGAGATCTATTCAAGAGATAAGCTGAGCATGCTACTGCTTCAGCCCAAAAAGTATTTGACAACCATTTCTCTTTGAGTAGGCTTCTTCCCATGTTCATTATTGTCTGATTTTTCCTTTCAGCCACTCCATTTTTCCTTTCAGCCACTCCATTCTGTTGTGGAGTATACCTGGCTGTAGTTTGCATGATAATGCCTTGTGATTTGCAGAAATTTACAAATTTGTTGGAGTTGTATTCTCCTCCTCCATCGGACCTAAGAACTTTTATATATTTTCCACTCTGTTTTTCAGCTTCTGCTTTGAATTCTTTGAATTTTGCAAAAGTTTCAGACTTGTGTCTGAGAAAATAGATCCAGATTTTCCTGCTAAAGTCATCAATAAACGTTAGAAAGTAAAAGCTACCACCTATTGAGTCTGTTTGCATTGGTCCACATAGGTCAGTGTGAACAAGTTCGAGATGTTGTTTGGCTTGAGTGGAGGACTGTGGAAAACTAGTTCTGTTATGTTTTCCAAGCATGCATGACTCACATGGGGAATTTTTCTCTTTGAAGATAGGAAGACCTTTGACCATGGAGTTAATTTGTAGAAGACTTAGACTCTGAAAGGGTAGATGT
Source organism: Picea mariana (assembly GCA_032191745.1). Classification (NCBI taxonomy): domain Eukaryota; kingdom Viridiplantae; phylum Streptophyta; class Pinopsida; order Pinales; family Pinaceae; genus Picea; species Picea mariana. The sequence goes on along the minus strand of JASDQU010103871.1, from coordinate 99,372 downwards.
CCAAATATTGTATGCCAAACCATAGTTTCATTAGGGGTGGATGCACTTTGTGCATATGTTTGGATCAGATTTGCAGTTCTGAGGGTCAGGGGAAACATCCTATTCTAAGTCATGTGGATTTCAGAAATCAATTTCCTGCTGGGGGTTTTATCAAATATCCTGCAAGATTCTCCCTCAAAAATTACCTTATAGCCATGTTCAATGAGTTGTCCTACACTTAGCAGATTATGTTTTAGATCTAGAACATGATAAACATTGTTTATGTCCTTCTTTACATTTTCTTTAGTAAGAATAGGTACAGTTCATTTGCCTTGGACTTTGACTAAGGAATCATTTCCAAGTGTAATATCAGATGAGATTGAAGAATCAATGCATGAAAGTAAATCTTTGTTACCTGTCATGTGATTGCTGCATCCACTGTCCATCAACCAGAGATCTTTAGGTTGTTCTTCAGTCTTATGGCATGAGAGAAACATACCTCCTCAGGTTTCTCCCGTATGATTTGAGACATGTGCTCTGCCTGAGAGTTGATCTGCTTGCTTCTTCCTGCATTCAGATTCATAGTGCCCATACTTTTTGCAGTAATAGCATTGTATGCTTGATTTGTCATTTGATCTTCTCCCTCTGCCTCTTTGAGGCTGGAAGTTCTGATTCTAGTGCTGTTGTCTGTGACCTTGGAAATTTTGATTCTGGTTCTATTATTTGTTACCTCCACTTGAGTGTTGGTTACTTGTAATGCTCTCTCGTCCTTGGTGACCTCTGCCTCTTCCTCTGCCTCTCCCTCTGCTAAAGGAGAATTGAGTTTTGAAGGCATTCACGATTGACTCATCTATGAGATGTAGTTTGGTATCATGTGTCACCAGGGAACCAATTAGTTCATCTGTTGAAAAACGTGACAGATCCTTAGATTCAAGGATTGTTGTAACAACCATTTCGAATTTCTTTGGTAAAMTTCTGAGGAATTTCTCAACAATGCGTTGATCAGGGATGGCTTCACCAATCAATCTGATCTGGTTCATGATTCCCATGACTCTGGTCATAAACTGATCCACATTTTCAGACTTTGTCATTCTTAAAGTCTCGAATTGCGTCCTCAAGGTCTGCAGTTTGACTGTTTYGACCCTGTCATTTCCTTGGTAAAAAGATTTAAGGATGTCCCAGGCCTGTTTTGAAGTACCAGTGCCTATGATTTTTGAGAAAATCGAGTCATCCACTGAATTTTGAATCCAAAATTTGGCTTTATTCTCTCTGCTCCTCTGTCTTGCCTGAGCAGTTCTCTGTTGGTTTGTCATGGCAGAAAGGTCTGTTGGATCTGGTTCCACATATCCAAGATCCACTGGATCCCAACACTCTTCTACTTGCAAGAAGGATCTCATTCGAAGAGACCAAAACTCATAATTCTTTCCAAGAAGAATCGGACCTTGAGTTGGTCCTAAATTGCTAGACGTGGCCATCATTAAAGAATTTAACAAAATAGAAAAAAAAATTTGGAAAATTTTGTGTTTACCTGTTTCCTGCGCGATTCGGGATTTCAGATCTTTCGCGAGCTTCAACTTCGTGAATCTGGCTTAGGCCTTTCACACTTCAGGATTTCAGGACTCTTGTATACGAGTCTTTGATTTCTTGTCTCCCCAACTCTCGGTCGCTGAAATGCCGAAAGGATCTTAATGACCCTTGTATTGGCCCTTAGCCTCCGTCTATGTGACCACGACCGGTGACTACGCGCCTAATCATTCAAGCACTACCGGATTTTTGCAATTCGAGGGAATCGCGATGCAAGCACTTCGTCGGTTCTTTGTTCCTCAATATGCCGAAAACTGAAATATCCCGGCGCCTTATTCCTCTCGAACGCCTTTTCAGGATTTCGCGATTCGGGACTTCGCGATGCAGGTACTCCGCCGGTTCTATGTCCCTCAATATGCCGAAATCTGAAATATCTTGGTGCTTATCCTTCTCGAATGCCTTTTCATTATTTCGAGAATCGGGACTTCTTGTCTCACGACTCATGGCTCCTTGATCTCCCGGTACCCGAATTCCTGGTAAATATAGATCTTCGACACCTATCCTCCAAAACCTTTCGGGATTTCATGGGTCAAGAGTCCCGAACTCTTACCCTTTGCATTCTCGATAACTGAAATTTCGAAATGCTCCTTTCAGGGATTTCCCTGAAACCTCAACCAATGCCACATGTCCTCCTTGTGAACGGTCACGATGTTTTCGGGACTTTGTCGAGTCCTCACCTTTGCATATGTGAGGGTTAAACCTCGTGCATCTTCTCTTGGATCCAATGGCTATTGGATACCCATGCAAGATCGGACGGCTCCAGATCTCTTCTGTGCACTTCTTTGATCCAGTAGCTCTTAGGCCACTGCACTCCAGATCCAACGGTTTGGATTCCTTCGGGATTTCGCGAATCGGGACTTCGCGAGGCAGGGACTTTACAACCCCTTGCTGCTCCAAGTCTCGAACTCCAAAACGCCGAAATTCAACGGCTGACGTGTTTTCACAGTTTCACGTCTTTGGGAGTCGAAAGACTCTCCCTCTTATGTTTCCCAGTCCGCGAAATGCCGAAAAACATAAAATGCCGCACCTTACTTTGAGATCAATGGATGTTGATCTTCGCTCCCAGATCTGACAGCTGGAAATATTTTGCCTTTCATGCGCACTCCTCGTCCTTTCTGAACTCGATTAACGCCTCAGATCTGTTAGCAGGACCGATCTTACGACTGTGTGTGGCTGTTCTTGGCTGCTTTAGCGTGTTCTTTGTTGTTCTTGCAAAGAGTTTCTCCTGAAGCAGGAAATTCATGAATCTTTCACAAATTGAAAGACTTTCACGAATTCTTTAAATCTTTCTGCCCTCTGCAACAATATTTCATGAGTTTGTGAGAATGTTTCGAATTCTTTAAACGTTTCTGCCTTCTACAGCAATCGTTCATGAATTTGAAAGAATTTCGCGAGATCTTTAAACGTCTCTGCCTTCTTCAGCTCTGACTCCTCAATATTTTGAGTGTATTGCGCTCTACTTCCTCGTGCGTTCTTTCTGCTACGATCTTTTGAGCAGAGGGTGGACTACAGATTTCTCTCGAGACTTTGTGAAGAATCTCGCGTCCTATGCTCTCATGGAAAGTGAAATCTCTGTGCTGTTGTGGATCGGGTTGCTCTCCAGACTGTGTGAAGAGGCTTACTGCTGAACCTCTGATACCATGATAAAGTGAGAAGCAAAGAATACAGAGAAAGAGCAGAGCATAAATAGTATTCAGTATATTAGGAATGCAAGTAAAAGAGTACAATAGAAAAGGGAAACTAGCTGAGCTAAATAGGCTCATGCAAATCAAGAAATGATAGTACAGTTGGTCAGGACAACTGGCAGTATGCAGTCAGACTGTTGAGGTTACATTATATTTAACATTTACGCGATGGTGGGACTGAAACAACTGCTTAACCAACTACCTCTAGTGAATTGGGTAGGTCTTTCATGGGCTAGAACTTAAGCAGGAAGAATGGATTGCTCAAAGCAGGAAGAACTTAAGCATTTGAAAGGATATCTGATATAGCTTCAAAGAAGGGTTGCTCCCCTGGTCAACTTGCACTTTCATGGGTTCACCATCAAGGAAATGATGTTTCACCAATACCTGGAACTACCAAAGTGAAAAATCTAGAAGAAAATATTGGTGCTCTATCTGTTAAGCTCACACATGAAGAGATGAAGGAAATAGAGAATGTATTATCTACTTGTGGCGTTTTTGGAGATCGATATAGTGATGATCACAAGGAATTTTTATGGCCGAACTCAGAAACACCTCCTCTCTCTTCATGGAAGGGTCTCAAATGATGCTTTTTAATATACTCTCTATGTTAGGGTCCTACCCTTCATAACTCCCTAAGTAGATAGATATGCTTATATGTATGGAGGTCATCTCTAGTAAATAAGAC
>JASDQU010103871.1:24461-60178 GCA_032191745.1 Picea mariana | reverse complement strand
TTTACTAAAGTGAAGAAAATATTTTATGTATTTTTAAATATCTTTTCCAATTCCATTGATTTTGGTTGTAATTTCTCTCTAATTTATATGAAAGGTTGATTTTTCTCTAAATATTGTAACATGGGATTTTATTATTATTATTTGTCAATTATACACAAGTGACACTCATGTATTGGTGTTGCCACCTAATTTGGAAGGTAGTAACAAAATATAAATGGCTTATTTCCTAAGATAAATACATTTGTTTTTTAAATATAATTTGATCATGAAATAATTTGATAGGTTATTACTTATATGATGTAGGGAAACAGTTACAACACACACCCTGCTACAGAACACACATCGGAATTCATAAAGAAAATGACAAATAATAGGAAATTTGTAATTTTATTAAAACTCAGAACAAAGGATTTTACTTCGAACTGTATTGCCAATTACAAGCTTACAATCTTGTTTATATAGTAGAATAAATGTGAATTGATTTCACCATGGTTACATTAGCTACTTTTGATTACAGTTGTAGACTCTGGATGGGACGACTTCACCTCTGAACATTGGTGCCATACCTCTCTGTTTCCCCAAATATGTTTGTCTTTTATTTATTTTTATGTCAACCCACGGTATTCACTAACTCCACTGAATCTATATTCCCTCTCTTTAAATTCTCATCCCCCTATCAAGAGAGATTTCCCTTCCATTGCTAAAGTGAACAGTTACCAAAACCATTTGGGCAGTTCACCTCCTTCTTGATGTAACAATCCTCCTTTTGGGCGCCAAATCCTTGACCTAATAGTTGATGAGACTTAAAATGTGTTAATGCCAGCATGGAAATTCAACAAGCGTTGTAACAACGTTATTGTAGGAGGAAATTCAAATTTTCAAAGAAATCCATATTCTACATAGTTTCAACATGTGTTTCGGCACGCATTTCAACACAAGTTTCAACATACACAAGAGTAGCTTCATGAGTAACAACAGTTTGAATTCATAGCAAACTGACTAAATAAAATGGACCACTAACACAGTCCTTATTCGACTTATTGCCTAATTTTCAAAATAGAAATATTTTTGGCTGATGTAGATTGTCTGAGCCCAAGGATGCTCTTGCATTAGACACCCCTGGTAAGAAAAACACGATCTCCAACTCATGTTCATATTACTGCTGAGGTGGCGATTTATGCACACGTGCTAACTGATCTTTAGTCACCCACGATGCACCCTCTACTCCTCAATGCACCCTCTACTCCTCAATTCTTCCACGTGATTAGATATTCCATGTAATCCTTCCGACAAGTCTTCTTACCAACTCATGTAGAAAGAATTTCTTCAATCTGCTCCTCTGAATTAATTGGTAGATGTTGTTCCCATTCACTAAGGGTACCTTCATCTTCTCTTTTGTCCCCTTCATGAAACTCATAGAGGTCAGCAACATTGAAGGTAAGAGATATGTCAAAATTCTCTAGAAGTTCCAGTAGATAAGAATTATCAGAGATCTTTTTTAGGATTTTGCATGAACCTATCTTCGTTTACTTGAGTTTATTATATGTGCCTCGAGGAAATTGCTCCTTCCTCAAGTGAGTCATGACCAAATCACCCTCTCATAATACCTTTTGTCTCCTATGTTGATCTACTCTTTGTTTATAACTGTCATTGTTGGTCTACAATTTCTTCTTTACCTATTCTTGTAATTCATGCATAATGTCCACAAAATCATTTGCATCGTCACTCTTCTTTCCTTCCAAATCCATTAATGCAACCAAATCTACTACACCTTTTGGCAACTATCCATAAACAATATGAAATTGAATCTTTCTCATAGATGTGTTCACTGAATCATTATATGTAAACTCAGGTTGGGCTAATGCCAAATCCCATTGACTAGAATTATCTCCACTTAAACTTCTCAAAACATTTCCTAGACTCATGTTCACTACTTCTTTATGACCATTCGTTTCAGGATGATATGTCGAACTATATAACAAATCTAAGGCTAAATTTTTCCAGAGTGTCCTCCAAAAATTCCCAAGGAATCTTTTATCTCGATCTGAAGTAATTCTCCCTGGTAATCCATGCAATCTAACCACCTCTTTGAAAAATAATGCAGCTACTTCACTAGCATTACTAGTCTTCTTACATGCTATGAAGTGTGCCGTTTTTGAAAATATATCCACAACTACCATTGTTGAGTCATGTTTTCTCAGTGTCATAGGTAATCCTAAGAAAAAATCCATATTGATATCCTCCCAAGGTCCTTTGGGTCCTAGAAATGGAGTATAGAGTATCGTGTTCTAACTTTTTCCTTTTTCTAGTTAACAGATACTACAACCTTCAACAAAATTCCGGACATGTTTATTAATGCTGGGAAAAAAAACATCTCTCCTTCACCAAGTTTGTGGTTTTATCAACCCCAAAATTTCCTCCTAAACCACCACTATGAAACTCCTTAATGATATTCAACCGTATGGAACTTATGGGAATACACAACTGTTGGTTTTTAAAATAAAACTCTTCTTGGATATGGTAGTCCAGATATGGTGTTTTGTCTAAACTCAAAGGCTCCTTACATGCCCTCCAAGTTTCTGAGAAATCTACATCTTCTTCATACAATGTCTTTAGACAATTCAGAATTACCACTTCTACCGACATGGTATTAAGTAATGTTGTCCTCCGAATTAATGCATCAGCTACCTTATTAGACTTCCCAGACCTATGTTTCAACACAAAAGAATAACTTTGAAAGAATTCTACCCATTTATTATTCTTTTGATTCAACCTACCTTGGTTCCTACCTTGGTTATTAATGTACTGCAGAACTTTATGATCCGTGAACAAGACAAACTCATTTGGGAGTAGATAATGTCATTTATTCAAGGCTTGCACAATAGCATAAAATTCTAGATCATAAACAAAGTACTTATTCTAGACTCATTCAAATTCTCACTAAAAAATACAATGGGTCTTACTTATTAACTTAGAATTTCTCTAATTGTTGTTTCACTAGCGTCACAATCAACCTGAAACACTTTGTTAAAATCTAGTAATGCTAATATTGATTGTTTTTACCCTTTTCTTCAATTATTCAAATGACTTCTTTGTTGTTGCAGTCCACTAAAACTCTCCCTTCTTCATACATTCTATAAGAGGTGCACATATTTGGCTAAAGTTCCTAATGAATTTTTGGTAGAAGCCTACCAATTCATGGAAGATCCTCACATCGAATGTGCATATTGGTGTTGGCCATTCAATAATAGACTTCACTTTATCAGGGTCCATTTTAATTCCTTCTTTTGAAACCACGAAACCCATGTACACCAATTCTGGTTGCATGAATGTACACTTCCTCAGGTTTACCGATAGTTTATCTTCCTTTAAGTACTTTAGTACTGCCCTCACATGCTCAACATGCTATGTTCTTCTCTTGCTAAAAAATAGTTTATCATCTAAATATACAAGCACAAACTTACCCAAAAATGGTTTCAATACTTCGTTCATCAAGCTCATGAACGTGTTGGGTGCATTAGTTAACCCGAATGGCATCATTAACCATTCAAATAGCCCATCTTTCATCTTGAATGAAGTCTTCCATTCATCACCTTCTCTGATTCAAATCTGGTGATAACCACTCTTCAAATCATTTTTTGTAAAATATTCCAAACCACTCAAGAAATCCATAAGCTTGCCCATTCTAGGCAATGGAAATTGATACTTGATAGTGATCTTGTTTATAGCATGAGAATCAATACACATTCGTCATTCCCCTATTTTCTTAGGTGGCAATACTGTTGATACTGCGCAAGGTATCAAGCTCTCACGAATCAACACTTGGTCAAGCATTTCCTGCACTTGTCGATTCACTTATTCACTCTCTGATGGAGTCATTCTATAAGGTGATTTATTTGGTAAACTCAATCCTAGAATCAAATCAATTTGATGTCATATACTACGCAAAATAGGTAACCCTGTCGATAATTCACGTGTGACAATTTGTTTAAAGTATTCCAACATGCGTTGGATTTCTGTAGGTACAAAACTCCCCTTTTCATCCTCTTGAACCTTCTTTAGCACTACAACTAAAAAATGCACATTTTGTTTCTTCTCCTTCAAGAACTCCTTCGTTGAACACAACATAATGCAGTTGTTACTACTATTCACGTCTTTGTTGCAACTGCTGCTATTACTCCCACCATGTTCACGCATTAGTGTCAACTTATAACATTGTCCATTTTGAACAAATTCATATGAATTTTCCCAGCCATCGTGGAAAACTTTCCGGTCAAACATCCATGGTCTCCCAAATAGAATATGGCATGCATCCATCTCCACTACATCGCATAACACTTTCTCTTTAAAATCCCAAATATGAAATTTTAACAAACATTGTCCAGTCAGAGTCACTTGTTGACCTTTCTGCAACCATGAAACTCGATAAGGATTAGGATGTGGTTCACATTTCAAATTTATCTTCCTCTTGACCTCAGTAGAAACGAAATTTTTTGAACTTCCTCCGTCAATAATCAAGTTACAACATTTTCCTTGAACTTTTCATCTGGTCTTAAACACTCTTTTCCTTTGTTCAGGCTCTCCTATTGACTTATGTTCTGGTTTAAGTAGAATTCTTTGAAACATCAATTTCTCACCTTGTTTAAGTGGAAGCACAACCAGATCTTCTCCAACCACCGTTGCATCACCTGCTATGGTAACTTGTGTTCTAGCACCACCTCTTTTATTGGGACCTTGCCTTTCTGGGCATTTTGAGGATTTGTGACCTTCAACTCCACATCTATAACAAGTAATTACAAACTTTCCCTTTCGTCTTTCAAATCCTCTGCCTCTATCAAATCAATTTCATTTTCCTTAACAATGTTTGTTCTTCCTCTTCCTCGTCGACCTCTTCCCCTTAACTTCTTTTGGGTTTTCCTTTCAACCTTATCCTCCACCTTCAGGGAAACTTAGTAAGCTTCATCCACAATATGAAAAAAATGCATACTCATTTAATCCTGGATCAGATACTTTAATCCATTAATGTATCTAGCCACACATTGATACTCTTTCTCATTAATACCATATCTGAGTGACAACCTAAATAACTCTTGAGTGAACTCATGCACAAGAGTATCTTTTTTCCTCAGATTCTGCACTTGTCTACACAGATTTTGTTGGTAATCCATAGGTAAGAATTTTTCTTTGATTTTATTCACCATCTTCTTCCAATTCTTGATCTTTTCCTTCCTATTGTCAACTTTATCTTTCTACAACATGTCCTACCAAAGGGAAACATGTCCTTTCAACTTTGTGATAGAAAATCAAACCCGGTTTGGATCACGAACATTCTCATATTCAAAATACCTCTCGATCTCTCTTATCTAGTCTATAAGAGTTTTATCCTTTAAGCTTCCATCATAGCATGAAACCTTGACCTTCGCACTACCTCTATTACTCAAATAGGATATCAAATTCTCTATTGGGTCTACATCCTCAGTATTTTGTTCAATCTCACTCTTAGCTTCAAATTCAGAATCTATCTCAGCATATCCATCTCTTATATGTTCTAATTCCTCTATATTCTCTGTAATTCTTCAAGTTCTTGATTTCTTTCACCTCAATGTGTTTCTCCTCTCATTCTCGGTGGCATTCTTCCAAGTCTCCTAGTAGTTTGAATCCTAAATACTATCCACAACCTTAATCCATACATTGATACACCCACTTGTTCTTCAACACTTCGGCTGAAACGCCACTAGAATCAGGGTATTCTCTACCTGTTACAGGAACACTCATGCAATCATCCAAGAGCATACTTGCTCTGATACAACCTAATGCAGGGAGGTGTCGGGATGAAACACACAAATAGTTACAACATGCACCCTACTACAAAATACACATTGGAATTCATAAATAAAATGACAAATAATATGAAAACTATAATTTTATTAAAACTCAGAAGAGAGGACTTTACTTCGAAGTGGATTGCCAAATACATGATTACAATGTTGTTGATACATTAGCATAAATTTGAATTGATTCCATCATGGTTGTTATCAGACAAATTGGTAAGTTCGGACACAAACATATCTCCCTAGTTTCACCCTGAAACTAGAACAAAACAAGACAAAGTATAAAACTTTCCCTAAGTTTTAATTATCAAGCATACTAACTAACAAGAGATAGATGACATACCTTTTAAACGTCGTTTTTCCTTGCTAGTGTCATCCTCAATCCATCCAAGGCTTATGGGATTTTGAACCTGTAAAAAGACACAAGCCAATGAAGTGAAATCAACAAAGTTTACTCAACAAAACCTATGTATGTGATCAAAGAGTCATACACTAAAATAAGACCAATTTTATGGGAAAGAAATATATCATTGTATTAGAGATATGAAAAGGAGAATACAACCAATGCCTTGATGTTGTAAGGTCCCTTCCAACAGTTCCTTGCTTCCCACATATTTCTTGCTCCACATATTCTGAGACCAACAATCTATCTTGACAAAGAAAATCCCAAAGCTACAAAAATTACTCAAGCTCACACCAAAAGCTAGCCAACTTTCCCAAGATAATTTTCCCAAGCTAACTTTTCCCATGAGAACTCTTCTCCTTTTATAAGATGAAAAGGATAGGGTGAGGAGGTTAGGATGATCCCATGAGATCAAGGATGTGACTCAGATCCAAACTGATCGGAGGCCAACTCACCATTGAAGCTTCTATTCTATAACTTTCAATAAATTCCTCTTTTTCCTTCATACGAAAATCGTCGCACCCTTAACACTGAGAAAATTGTGATGACGTCGCAGGCCACTGTGGTGCAACTTACAACGATCCTAGATCGTCATACCCTTAACACTAATCAATGTGCGACGATCCCTTTTTCTAAGTTTTTTGACAATGGAAAAGTATAATTTCATGTCTCTCGGAAAATGTGTCTTCATTATTCTTCAGGGATTCAAGCCATTGATCCTTTTAAAAACAAAGGATAGGTTTACATCATTAATGGTCATAGGGGTGACGAAAATAATGTATAACGGAGAGCCCCCCAAAGTATGAAAGTTTGAACAGAGTGATAGATGAAATACTTTATCAAGTGTGTGTAGGGAACAAGGGACACGTCTGTCGGAACCCTGCCAACAAACAAGAAAATATATTACAATAATATATCATCACCAAGGTAGGAATTCCCATGTTCAGAATACAAATGACTCAAAGCATAAATTTCGACATGCAAAGATCCATGTCAAGTAAGATAGGTCATGGCCACGAAACATACACTGTCGATCCATGCCAATATGACTCAAATCTAAACATAGCCACCAAAAATACACTGTGGATCTATGTGTTAGACTCAAATTTGAACATGGCCAAGAGACATACACTATGGATCTATGCAATAGTACAATCTGAATACACTACAATGGAACCTGAATCTATCAGAAAAGATCTAGGGTCTTCATCTCCAAAACTCTATAGTACGAATCTAACCATGCGAATACATGATTTGAAGTCGAACATGGTAGAAACCACTTGATTAACAGTCATTAGTGAATACTGTTATCACGTGCGAAGGAAATCACCATTAATGTCAATGAATCCCAAGGTACACTAGTGCAATCCAACARGCGTGAATTTATGAGTTGAATTCGAACACTCGACGAAATCTCCCGATCAGGAGCCAATAATGAAAACCCACTGTTGAAAGCGAGGTAACTGGCCATTGAGGCATGCAAGTTCCAAGGTACTAATTAGTTTCTAAGATTAATTCTTGGATAATGATTTGAAGTCGACAGGAAAAGACTCATCACAGGAAGGCCTTAATGTATCCTCCATCAATGACATGAAACGGGTAAAAATATTTGAAGAAGATCAAAGTAACAAGTGATTCGGGACTGACTCAGGGATGTTCGACACAATAGAAGGCTYAAGGAATACAAAAATGRACGATGCAATAGAATTATTTTCAGTTTGAACTTCTCTTTGAACATATTGGCGACACGACAATTGTCTCGGAAACACCGAGTTAACAATGGGGATCACAKACCAATTTGTAATCTTATAAAGGAGTATGATCAAGAGACAAGCAGATTTTCCAACCTAGACACAAAGAGAGTGAAAGGGTGTCATGTTCAAAAGTGACTCTTTCATAAAATACAGGTTTAGATACATTTATTTCCCAATTCCCCCCCCACCATTTATCGCGAGTACCTCTTTATTTTTACAAAATCTTAAGGAGGATAACATATTCTTGAAATTTAATCTCATCCTTCGGATGAGTCCTTCGGAGTATATATAACGAACCCTAGGAAGGACTAGTTTGGTCCCATATGGGTCTTTCAATGTTTGTTTTACGAGTCAAAAGAAAGTAAACTCATGGGTTTTCCATATTTAGAGAGTCTGAAAAACACTTAAAGGAAACTCCAAAATGTCCTTTTTCATAAAATAGTCTAGTGACACCGAAAAAGAGATAATCTACCACTCAACAATTTTTTTCTTCAAATACTTTAACGAGTGTGAAAAGAACAAGATTGCTCGACAATATTTTCATGTTTAGAGAGTCTGAAAAGAGCTTAAAGGGAATTCCAGGGGGTTCCTTTTTCGTATAACCTTTACAAGTCCGAAAAAGTGATAAAAGTTTACTCGGTTACATTCTTAGGTATTTACGAGCATGAGAAAAAGCAAAAACTAAGCTTAGGATTGTTTTCATTTTTATGCAAGCTTAAAACAAAACAAAACTATGGTTGGGATAGATTTTATATTTACACAAGCTTAAAACTAAACAAAACTATGCTTGGACCTGGTTTCATTTTTACACAAGCTTGAACCTAATGTGTTGGAATGTTGGCACATTTCTAAGGTGGAGAGATTCTCTTGCATCATACTCCACTGCTAGGAAAATCATGAGCTCCTCCTCTCTAGTGTTGAAATCCTCCTGGATCCCAAAATTTTCCTTGGAGTTGTCCTCTTGATCCTCTCCAACTATGTTGTTTTTGTTGTTGCTGCTTCTTATTATGTTTCTTCCCTACTGCTATTGCAGGTTCTCCCCTGGTCATATTCCCTTTGTTTATTTCTTCTGCTGACCTCAACATCAGCTTCCTGATCTCCTCTATCACCCTGTCCAGCTGCTCTAGTGGTTGGCTCTTCTTATGCAATCTTCTCTGTTGCAAATCTTCCTTATCAGTGGGTAGATCATATTGAACCCCCATATTGCTTTCTTCTTCTTTTGAGGCATTATCTTTCCACCCTGCTGCAGGCTCCAGTTCTGCAGTCTCATCACTGAGTTGCTACCCAGCTTCCTCCTTTGACATATTGGTTTCTTCTGTCAGCTCCTCTGCTGGTACATCCCTAGCTTATTATAATTGCTCTCTGTTGGTTAGTTCTTCCTTTCAGGGGTTGTCTGAGTTATTGACCCAGGGTTCATGTCATTTGTGGTTCCAACAAAGCCTCTAAAACTATCAACCCTCTTGGTAGACCAGAAGGCAACACAACGACAGAGAGCACTGGGCAGTCTCACCTGAGATAGCTTTAAATGGGTGGCTGTAAGACTCAAGTGTTTACAACCTAGGACATAACATGGGATAGGGGTTCCTCGGATACGGTGAGATACCGTGAGCTATAAGGGAGATTACTTATTCTTTGGGTTTGCATACGAATATCCCATGGGTTAATTACAGTTAACTATAAGTAGATTCATAACCAAGTATTAACTCATCAATCAAGTTTAACCATCAATTGCTGAAAGAAAGAAGAATCATGCATACATTTAAGACATTACACGAGAATTACCGTGGTTCACCCCCACTTGGGCTATGTCCACAAAGATTTGGCTCTTGTCTCTTGTATTATGATAGTTCTGCATTTCTGGCACCTCGCGCTTACAATTCTCCACAAAACTGGGTAAGATCTATGAGAGGAGAACTAGATCGCACTAGGCTCCATGGCCTGTAGTCTAATCCTCAAATCCACCTCTCCTTGGGTCTCCTTTGCTCAACAACTTACAATTTAGTTCATATCACTCAAAACATTACAGAAAATTGCTCACAACTACTAACGATCTACTCTATATGATACTTTTGTATATATCTTTATACATTTCGGGCTCTTCAACCTCTTTCAGAATATTACAAAAACCCTAACCCTTCTTACATTAGGTCTTTCTCCCATACACGTGTTGCTCCTCCTCCAATTGTCGCTTTCCTTTGTCCATGCTTTCTTGCATGCACGCGTGCTACTCTTTTGCCAGCTGTTACTTTAGTTTTCTACACACTTTCTTTCCCATGATCGTTCTTCTTTCCTCTTCATCCTAGTGCCAACAGACCCCCAACACTGACATGTGAATCATCTCGAGTCACCTAGTTTCTTTGTGCTTCCTCGATCTCCTTGGTGATCGTCTAGAACTGTTCCTGCAGCTTTGTTTCTTTTGTCAGTTCCTGCACAGTTCTCTCCTTGATGGTGTCGACTGTATGAGCTGCCACTTCTTGGATCATCAGTCCTGCACATTCTAGTTGATTCTGTGTTGTTTGGTTTCTGGCTTCTTCTATCTATGCAAGTACTTCTGCTCCCTGTTCTTGCAACGGTTCTATTTGAGCTTGACGCTCCTATTTCGGTGTTTGCGTAGTGATAAGTTCTTCTTGTATCTTCTTCAGCTCTTGCGTTCCCTTGACTCGTTCATGGATTGGTATGGTCTTTTGTTTCTTCTTGAGTTCTCAGATCATTTCATTGATCCTCTCCTCCTCTTGGTCCCAGTGTTGGACTTGTGGATCCTCTTCTAGCCTTGTCCAAAGTTGCGTTGCTTTATCCAGCAAGTTGGCTGTCGTGCTGACCTATTTTTCCAACTCCTGCAGCTGCATTGCTTCTTCCTACTTCCTTTACTCCTTCACTGGTGGTGGAGTTGTCGGTCTAATCCATCTACGGAGAGTCTCGATCTCCTTTTGATACTGATCAATTTCCTGCACAATCTGGTTGATCTTCTCTATGGCTGGGAGTTCATTTCCTTGCGTAGTATTTGGAAGTTTCCCGAAAACTTCTTCCACTTTGCGTTCCATCTTTCTTCTGTGTTCTTTCTCCTCCTTGGTTTTCGATTGAGCCTGTGCGCAAACTGTTTCCAGCGCTTCCCTCCTCTTTGTTGCTTGTTTTAGCTCGACTAAGTTTTTATGTTCTCGAGCGTGCATATTATGGTCGACGCTCACCTATAGTTTTTGTAATTCCTTTGATGGAATCCGTGTCAAGACCAATTGGATATGATCCAAATAATTCAGTGGTGTTTGTCCCACAATTTCATCCATTCGCACCATGCTAGGCTTTATGTAGACTGTGGAATGTGCATGTGGTATCGGAAGAACTGGGTTGCGTTCTTCTACCTCCACCCTTCCTGTGGCCTGTGCGATCGATGTCTCTGTGCCTCTGTTGGTACTCATGATCTGGGCTTCCTTGAATTTCTTAAGGAGATATCCCATTTCTGTTAGTTCCTTCTGCAGTTCATCCCGGTGGTGCATGGCATGATCGAAATCTTCTGCGAGGCAGTCTTGGACCATCCTGGCAATCATCTCTCCATCATCCTCCGTGATTGTGTAATTCGGTGGTGGTGGTTGTGCCTTCATATTCTCGCGCACACCTATGTCCTATGCTGTTGGTCTCTTAGCCCCCCCTGGTTCGTGTGTGATGGGGTTCGATGCGGTTTCCTGTGCCTGGTTTCTTCTGTCCATTGGTCGATTGGGTGGTTTATGTTCCTCCCTTCTAGGTCCCTCCCTGTTGTGAGTCGTCGTCTACCTGAGTTGACTTGGGTTGGCCCATTCTTCGTCTCTTGGGTTCTGGGATCTGTGGAGGCTGTGTCTCCGCCTACGCAGCCCCTCCTTCTATTGTTTGTGTCGATAGTCCTCTGGGTATAGTCGGGATCCTCCATTCATTAGGCCATTCGATGATGATAATGTCGATATCACCCTAGGTGACACATTAGCACATCTGTAGCCACTGTTTATCCGGGTCTTGCCTTGGTTGTATCCACATGGCTTGTCGCCTAGCCCAGAAATTAGCGATGTCCCCGTATCATGCGACAGACTTTGGTGTTATTCTCCATGCTCGACCAATGGCTTCCTATATCTCCCGTAGGTATGCTTCGAATACAATTCCGTTCTCCTTCTTCTGCTTGGCTAGTGGCCCAGCTCTCAGGATGCCATATCTTGCTCCCCCTGGCTGTGGTGTGGTAGCAAAGATGGTGTATTCTGGTTCTCGCCATCCCATGAAAGCTATGAGAGTGATCAGCCATGCATAATGAAATTCTACACCTGTGTCATGCACATCTTTTCATTCTATTTGTAAAAGGTTTGATAGGTATGGCGCCCAACTCCTGAAGGTGCCTTCTGCACACTCAACTGGCACAACAATGACTCCTTCCGGTACTTCGTCTTTGCAGCATTTTCGTAGCAGTTTGTAGGCTAAGATCTTTGCGCCTAATTGTGTCGCGGCATTGTTGATCCGTTTAATTATAATGCCTCGTGTTCCTCTGTTGGTGTCGTATTTATTTTTCATCTCTTCTGCCAATGCTTTTTCCTTAGACTTATCATCCAGGATCAGTGCGAGATCCATACCCCTGGTGGGTAAGCCTGTTATCTACGTGATAAGTTTGATCGTTATGTGGACGGGTTTGTCCAACCATATATCCCCTCCATGTGTAATTGCTAACAGTTGTTTTACACATGTCGTTGCATATTGTCCTCTGCCAAAGTGTGGTATCTTCAACAACCCTATAATTCTTGTTCTGTCCAGTCTAGTGGCCCACTCATGTGGCTGAGTGATGGATTTTTCGAGCTGGTTCACGAATATTTTTTGCATAAACACCTGCAGTGCAAGCTCTGTATATTTAGTGTCATATTCTACATCATGGTCGGAAAAGCTGAGCTTCCCGACGTGACCTAATAGCTGTGGGTCCACCTGTACTCCCTTTGGTATGCGAGGTAGCACAATCTCTTCGGTTGGTTTCTTTCGAGGTGAGCTTGGTATCTGAATTTGGTCCTCCTGTCATCGTGGTTGGTTCGAGGTTCCAACAGCTTCCATTTGCTCCTTTGCCATCCATTCTTTAGAATCCATGGCCATTTTCCTCGTTGGCTCGACTGAAAAAGAATCTGGGATGGGTCCTTGTGGGGCATCTAGTTGCATTGCTGCATCCGGGTTTTGTGCGCTTCTAGTGGCTCCTACGGCTGCTTCGACATTATTTTGTGGTATTTCCTGGTGGGTTTCGTCTTCCTTGTGTTGGGTCTCATGCACTATTGCTGGTGTATCCTATTCCATGGCCTCTGTTTCTGGTTTCAGGGCATCCTCAAGTATGGGTATAGACTCTACTGGAATTTCCTCTAGCGATGGGATTTCGTCAATATCGATGATTTCTGAGGGTTGTTGTTCTCTTTCTTCCAGTGGTCCTTGCGACCTTATCTGAGCCCTAGTTGATYTGACTATATGGCCTGGTTATGCGAGTTTCGGTGGTGCCATAATGGTGTCTGTCGAACATTTGTGGGGTTTGAATGGCTTTGGTAAGCTCTGTGGTTTCACTCTGTTCATTCTTGCTACTATTGCTCTTTTCCCATTCTCTGTCCACGAATAGACTAACTATTGTTGTGCTCGTGTGTTGTATGTGCTCTCCATGAAGCTTGTTGAGGATGTTTTCCTCCCTCGTGTGATTAATGCACCATAAATGTAGGTTCAATGCATCTATGGTGGTTTTGTACTTTCCATTATGCCTTCTCTGTCGTCTCTAGTTGGCACATTTAATGTGGCATCCCCTCCGTCCTTGCCTTGCTTTAACTCTGCTTTTTGCTGTCCTGTCAGCTTGCTTTTGCTGGTATTTCCTGCATGTTTCCTTTTTTGATATGGTCATTATCTTTTTCCTTGTTGGCTTCATGTTTCATATGCGTCTTGTCCATCATTATTTTTTTAATTTTTTATTTTTTACTGCGTGGTGGGTGGTCGACTATCCTTATATAGCTTCAGCCAGCTCCCATTCACCATTCCTCTGAGGTCTGTGCCCATGATATCTCTTAACTGTACAGCTCCTTCGTTTGTGATAGTTTTTACTTCGTATGGTCCTAGCCAATGCAGTCTCATCTTTCCTGGGTGTTGTAACACTTTACTATCGTAGAGTAATACTATATCTCCTTCCTTGAACATATTCCTCTTGATGTGGTGGTCGTGCCAAACTTTGTCTCTTTCTTTCTGTACTTGCTGATGGAACCCTGCCAAGATTTGGTCTTCCTCCATTGATAGTAACTGATTCAACCTTTTGTGTGTTGCGCCTCGTTCTGTCATTTGTGTAATGGATGCTATATGTAGGCTGGGTATTGAAAATTCTAAGGGCATTATTGCTTCTTGACCATAGACTAGTTTGAATGATGTCTGGCCAGTCATATTTTTACATTTGGTTCTATACACCCATAGTATTGCCGGTACCTTGAGATCCCAATCGTCCCTATTGACGTTGCATATCTTTGTCAAGGCGTTTTCTTGGATTTTGTTGAAGGATTCTACCGTGCCATTTGCATGTGGATGATACGGTGTGCTTTTCTGGTGATGAAATTCAAACTCTTCCAACATCACTCGAATGGTGTTGATTATGTAGTGTGTTCCTTGGTCGCTCATAAAAATTCTTGGGCACCCAAATCTAGTAACTACCTGTTCAAACAGAAAGTGTGCAGCTATCTCTGCGTTGAAATATTTTACTAGCATGGATTCTACCCATCTTGTTAGGTATTCCATCGCAGTGATAATGTATCTCTCCCTCGTTCTTTTGGTTGGTGGGTTAATAGGTCCCACGAAGTCTATCACCCATTTGTTGAATGCCTGAAGTGTCACTTGTGGTCGTAGTGGCATCTCGTCCCTTCTATTGGGTTTGCCTACCCTTTGAAAGACATCACATTGCTGACAGTATTCTTTTGATTCTCTGTGGATCATTTGCCACCATAATCCTATGCATAGTACCTTTTGCATGGTAGCTTTTCTTGCATAATGTCCTCCTTCCATTCCCTCGTGGGATTCTGCTAAAATTCTTGGTCGTTCGTGGGCTAGTACGTATCTTTGTAAGATGCTATCTGCACCAATATTGTATAGATGTCCTGTGATCAATTGATAGTCATTTGTGTGGACTACCAGGTTCTTCTTCTGCGCAGTGGTATATTCTTGTGGAGCAGTCCCTGTGCTTAAGTACTGGATGATCTCTGTGAAGTGATCGTCAACAATTTGTACTGAGAATAGTTATGCATCTGGAAAGTTGTCTTCTAAATTCGTTGGTTCCTCTCTGTTTGTGACCCTCAATAGGTGGTCATGCCTTGCATTTAGTTTTCCTGGTTTAACTATTACCTCAAAGTCAAATTCTTGAAATAGTAATAACCATCGACAGATTCTCCCCCCCAACACTGGCTTATTGACTAGGTATTTCAGGGTTGAGTGATCTGTAAACATCTTAAAGTGTTTTCCCAATAGGTAATGTCTGTACTTTTGTAGTGCATAAACCATAGCTAGGCCTTCTCTTTCTGTCGTGTTGTAATTTTGTTCTGAATCCGATAATTTTCTACTTGCAAACGCTATCAGGTGGTCCAAGTCTCCTGCTCCTGGTTGCGCCAAGATAGCTCTGAGTGAAATCGTTGATGCATCTACATGTACATGGAATGTCTTCTCCCAATCTATAAATACCAATATTGGTGCAGTGACCATGTTCTCCTTTAGGGTATCCAGACCGTGTTGGCATTCGCCGTTCCATTGATACTTTGTATCCTTCCTTAACATTTTTTCCATTGGTGTTGTAATCTACACGTAGCCTTTGATGAATTTCTTGTAATATCTCATATGTCCTAACGTTGCTCTGAGTTGGCAGACTGTTTTTGGCACTGGTAGATTAACAATGACTGCGATTTTGGTCGGAACCACTAGAAAATCATGTTTGCATACTATGTGTCCCAATAGTATCCCAAACGATGTCCCAAATATGCATTTCTTTATATTTAGTGATATCTGGCACTGTTTGCATCATTCTAGCATTAATCATAACACTTACACATGATTTTTTAACAGGCTATAGACCGTCCAATCATCCAGGTATACTTAGAGGAATTGATGGATGAACTCCTTAAATGTTGCGATGACCACTCTAGAAAAGATCACGGGTGCATTCTTTAGTCCGAATGGCATGACTGTATACTGATAAGTTCCCCATTCTGTCGCGAACGTGGTCTTGTGTCTATCCTCCTGTGCTATCTTAATATGATGATATCCTGAGAATCCATCGGTAAATGAGTAGGCTTCGTGGCCTCCTACGATCTCGATTACTTTGTCCGTGAACGGTGTGGGGAATGGGTCATGTAGGCATGCATCGTTCAACTTCCTCAAGTCAATGCATATTTTGATCCCTCTTCATTGTTTCTTGTCCTGTACTACCATTGGACTTATCCATTCTGATTCTTCGACTGGTTCGATGATGCCGAACTCAAGCATCCTGTCGATCTCATCTTTAAATTTCTGTTTATATATGGGATTCAATCTATTTGGTCATTTTTTAATGGTTCTTGCATCAGGTCTAAGTGGTATCTTCATTTCTCCTAACTCTCCTACCGTGCCTTTCATCTCTGTAAAGGTTGTGGGAAAAAGGTCGTTGTATTCACGCAACAATTCTGTGATGCTTTCTAGTGTCTGTTCATCCCAGTAGTCTCCAATGTTGACCATATTGGGCCACTCGACGGTCCCTATGTTAACCTTCTTTACCTTGATTGGAGCAGAGATGACCTCTGACTCTAAGGGTGGTCCTTCCACATCTCTCTCACCTTCGGCTTCTTCGATCTAAATATCGCGCGGATCGTCTTCATCTGGAGCTTCCTCCTGTACATGGTAGCATGATAGTATATCCTTAACTGTCTACTTATTTCATTGTTGTACCTCTGTGGTAGTTTCTACTTCCGGTTCTTCAATGAATATGATGTTTCTAATCCGTTTCAGGGCTGCGTCTATGTTGGGGTTCTCATGGTCAAATGAGAAAGTGATTGTAAAGTTCTATTTGAGTGTTACCCATGTCTTGGTTCCTTTACGCATTTCCTGTTCCGTATACCAATTCGCTGGTATGCCCTCTAAAGTATGAATGAAGTGGTGAGACCATTCCTCCAGTGTCGTCATTTTCCACAGCATTTGACATGCCTCCAATTGTTCTGCTGGTGTGCCTAGTCCGTCATATTTTTGTTGTTTGTTACAGGTATGTTCTGCTTCAAACCTTATGCGCAGTAATAACTTACATTGGTACCAATATGTGATAGTTTCTTTGTGTGCACCCCACCATCTGGCGGGTGTAGCCTTAAATGCTAAATCTAGTGCTAGTAATCTCTGGTTTTCTTGTACCTCATCTTCATATTGTGTCAAGAAAGTTTCCAAATCATTTAGCCCATGAAAGCTAGGTGGTTCTATGATTTTTGTGCCAATCCAGCTTACTGCGCTATCTATTCTGCCACACATTCTCATAGATACTTTGTGTATTCTTTGCTACCAGTTTTCTAACCCAGTGTCTGAGTCTGTTGTGCACGAAGTAATTCTTCACTAGCTTAGTACTCCATCTACAGTTGGGTTTATGTAATCCGCATCACGCGCAGTTGTTTTGTACAACTGGCCGATCTCTTCTAAATACAAGCAAGTGAGTTATATGAACCTCTCTCCTTYTGATGGGTCRAGTGGGGCTATGACCCTCTAGTCCCCTGACTCAAATGTCATTTTTATGGTTTTTAAGTTAATTATGGCCTGGTTGTCGAACGCCCAATCCAGACCAAGTAGCGTCGGGTAGGGTGTTGTGCCATCTACTATTTCGATGACTTCAAAGTCTGCCTTAGTGCGCACCCCATCTAGGTGTTTTGTCACTCCTTTCAGTCTACCTATTGGTAGGAATCTATGTTGATTTGCTAGTTTTAATTGAACAGGGTAATATCCCAGTGTAGGTTCTCCCATGCATTTCCATGTAGCTTTTGGTAGTACATTTACTTCGAATCCTAGATCTAGTATAATATCTCCCATATTGAAATCCCCAATGTTAGCATTTAATCTAAATTCCCTGCTTGTTCTTCTTCTTGTGTGCAGGTGGTTGACAGTTTTCAATTCTGGCTTCTGTTTCGTCTCCCCGCTACATTTTTCTAGGAAGCTTTGTAATATCTTAATAGATGAAGGATCATTCAACATTTTGATGCATGAGTGAAAAAAGTCTTTGATCATACTTACTTGTTCCTTAGGTTGTATTCGGTTGGTATGGTCCATTGATGGCAGAATTTCGTATTCTGTAACTTCTATGCTTTGTTATGTGGTCTACGCAATGTTCTCCTTCTGGAATTCTTGTTGGGCTTCTGTAAAAATCTCCTTCTCCTTACGCACGTCGAACTGCTTCTTGGGGTCGGTGTTCTTATTTATCCATTGGTTTTATGCTGTTTCCTGTCAAACTACGTCATTCCCTATTTTTGTTCCTCCTCCAGTGACTATATTGATGTTCCAGCCATCATCCCTTGACCGTCATCCTGTGACTATATTGATGTTCTAGTTATCTTGGTTCCTTTTTTCTTGGATTTTTCCAAGTAATGTCAAACAATCCTCCATATCGTGGTCCGATGTGTGACAATACATACAAATCATTGGTGGCAGTGGACACTCCCATGCATAATGTCCTGGTTGCTGGCAATTGTGAGATGTGACAGGTCCTCTGCCGCGTCCGAAACCTCCTCCGGCTCGTCCTGCTCCTCTATAAGTTGTGCGGTCACCTCGCGGTAGGTTGTACTATGGTCCCTGGTTATACTGCGTGAAATTGTACTATGGCTGTGCTGGGTTGTACTGTGGCTGCGCATTATTGTAAGGTTGTGGCGCGATATTATACTACTATTGCACCATGTTGTATGGTGTTGGGGATTGATTGAACTGTGGTGTTTCCTGCCCAATCATCATTTCTGCTTGTACCCTATATGCGTCTGGTTTTCTTTCCCGCATTAGCTCCATAGTTCTGCAATCTTTATCGTCATGGCCTACTAATTTGAAAAAGGTGTAATATGAGGTCTTGGGGATTGTTTGGTATTTCTACATCATCGTGCAGTGGTAAGGGTCATAACCTGGTTTCTTACATATTTCGCACCATAATCCTCCCTATGGTAGTGGGTTTGGCATTCCTGTCACCATATACTATGTGAATGTTGGGCATTCATTCTTATGGTGTCCTTTCGTCCTACAGGTAGTGCACCAAACTGCTTCTCGTTTGTCCTTATTATTATTTTGGTTTAGTTGAAATGTTAAGTTCTTTAGGTCCTCCTTCAGTTCTTCGATAGCCGGGTCCGTCTGTTGGTACTGATTCTCTTCCAATTGCAAGGCTTCCTGTAGAGCCTCTGCCTGCGTCTGAAACTTATGTTGTCGTAATAGATATTTTAAGTGTGGGAGTAGTGAGTTGACAAATAGGTGTCGATGCTTCATATCGGTCATAAGGTATTTTAACTTTCCTTTCAATCGCTTGAATCTTTGATCAATCTCCCATACCAATTATCCTAGTTTCTGTCTTATTTCAATCATCTCATTCATGTATTGATCCTTTGAGCTCAGCTTCTGGAACTCATTGATCAGTAGTTTCTTAATGTCGTCCATTGTCCTTGTTGTTCAAGGAACATTGTTCGTGTCTCAGATCATGTACCACTCTAGTGCGCGGTCCCTTAGCGTGATCGCTAGCTGGGAGAGTTTAGTGTCTTCATTAGTGATCTTCTTTGCTTCCCAGATCTTTGCACAAATGAACAAATGCTTCTCAGGGTCTTCTGCTACTTCTCCTCGAAACTCTGGTAATCTAATAGTAGGGTTGTGTCCTACCATTTCAAATACTAAGCTACTCCCTCCTCCACGTGGTGTAGATAGTTGAATAAGGTTGCCTAAACTGGCTCCTCCAGTTGTTTCCCTTTGTGTCGATGTACTTCCTGCTGTCGGACTTCCTTCGAACTTTGGTTGTCTAAACAGTGGTGTTCTCTTTGGTGCATTGGTCGCACATGGGTTTATAGGTTCCACACTAACATTAATATTGAGGGAATGGTTGTCTTCTCCTCCTGTTCTTGGGCCTCTTGTTTTCCTCTCATATGCGGTGCGCAAGATTTCCTCAATCTGCTCCATAGCCTGGAGATCCTCTACCTCTTCCTCATTGCTGGCCAAGCCCTCCCTCTCGGCTACGACTCTCTTCTTGGTATTCACCTTATATAGGTAGGTTGTTTCGCTATGCATTGTTACTAATGACACCAAGATTCACTTGAGTTGGTCGTCATCCATCAAGATCAGGTCCAAGGGTTCCTCCTCCTTCTTCTCTATATCCTTCCCTCCTTCCATTCATCCTTTCT
Organism: Picea mariana; assembly: GCA_032191745.1. Taxonomy (NCBI): domain Eukaryota; kingdom Viridiplantae; phylum Streptophyta; class Pinopsida; order Pinales; family Pinaceae; genus Picea; species Picea mariana. The sequence continues at coordinate 39,837 of JASDQU010103871.1, read as the reverse complement.
CTGTCAGTCCTTCCCCCCTTCCCCCATGTGCGTAGGGAAGTATAGCTATCTGATTCCATTGTCATCAAACCTTTGTTATATAGAATTATCTTGATAGAATTATATAGTGATCGGATGTAACTTCCTCTAGGTCCTCATAGGAACTCTTGCTCGGCTACGCTGTATGACTTTGCCATGTCTACCGCGAATTCTGTGATAAACCCTGCAACAATACTATCAAGCCAAAAGTCAACTGCACAAGTGAATTTGTTGTTCGCCTGCTGCAACTATTGGATATGTACTAGAGTCCAATCTAGTTGTTGAATCTGGTTCATTGCATAGGTATCCTTTAACCTTAATATCCACTCATGTAGTAGATGCATAAAATCATAGAAGAAAACTTTGTGTAGATCCGTAAATACATATTTATCCAGGTATTTACGTTGTGTGATCCTGAGGTTTCTATTGTCTTTTTGTGAAAACTCTAGCTCTGTGGTTCTCAACCAACCTTTGATTTCTTCTCTTGTGGGGTTCCAAGGTCTCAACATCCCCTTTTAACGGTTCATTTCTCTTCCTTTGGTTCTTTATTCATTCCATCTCATTTACTCAGTCCTTTCTCGTTCCTCTTAACACGAAAACGAAACCATTTGTTGGTTAGTTCTTCCCTTCGGGGGTTGTTTGAGTTATTGACCTAGGGTTCATTTCATTCGGGGTTCCAACAAAGCCTCTAAAACTATCGGCCCTCCTGGTAGACCAGAAGGCAACACAGCGCCAGAATGCGTTGCACAGTCTCACCCGATATAGCTTTAAATGGGTGGTTGTAAGACTCAGGTGTTTACAGCCTATGACAAAGCATGGGATAGGGGTTCCTACGATAGGGTCAGATACCGTGAGTCGTAAGGGAGAGTACTTATTCCTTGGGTTCACATACAAATATCCCACGAGTTAATTACAGTTAACTATAAGAAGATTCATAACCAAGTATTAACTCATCAATCAAGTTTAACCATCAATTGTTGAAAGAAAGAAAAATCATACATACATTTAACACGATAATTACCTTGGTTCACCCCCTCTTGGGCTACGTCCACAAATATTTGGCTCTTGTCTCTTGTATTATGATAGTTCTGCATTTCTGGTGCCTCGCGCTTACAATTCTCCACAAAACTGGGTAAGATCTATGCAAGGCGAACTAGATCGGACCAGACTCCACGACCTGTGGTCTAATCCTCAGATCCACCTCTCCTTGGGTCTCCTTTTCTCAACAACATACAATTCAGTTCATATCATTTAGAATATTACAGAAAATCGCTCACAACTACTAATGCTCTACTCTATATGATACTTTCGTATCTATCTTTATACATTTCAGCCTCTTCAGACTCTTTTAGAATATTACAAAAACCATAACCCTTCTTACGTTAGGTCTTTCTCCCACATGCGTGTTGCTCCTCCTCCAGCTATCACTTTCCTTTGTGCGTGCTTTCTTGCATGCGCGCGTGCTACTTTTCTGCCAGTTGTTACTTTAGTTTTCTACGCGCTTTCTTTCCCACGATCAGTCTTCTTTTCTCTTCGACCTGGTGCTAACACTCTCTTGTCTGGTATGCTCCGCCATCTATTTCCAACTTGACCTATCGGATGTTCAAGCTTTGCACCATTACCCTTCTGTCTAGGGATTCCAATTCCTCATACAACTCAACAAAATCCATGCTATTTGTTTCCTCTTCTGTTGCAGACTCCAGTGCTATAGACATCTCTTGTTCAGCTTCCTGGCTGAAAATTTTGAGCCATTGACTCGAATGCTCATCTCCTTGTGTTGGGTTAGACATCAATGTCTGCTCCATTTCTTCCTCTTTGATAGTTTCTGTTGGTTGTCTTTCTTCTTCTGTTAATGCACCTTCATCATGTGCACTAGCCTCCACTTGGTTGTTTGGTAGGAAAGTATTGATCCCTTCAATAATCAGAATGCTCCTATGATCCTCCTTTTGGATGGTGAGAGTTTTTAACTTCTCATAATATTCATTCACATGGTCTGCAAATCCAAATGAATCTTCACCTATCACAACTCCTTGCTGACATGAACCCACTTCTGAGCTCCTGAGACTTTCAGACAGTCTCATTTCCTTCCCCCTGCCCACCTGAAAGTTTGGAACTTCTCTTCTACCCACCTGGAAGTTTATGTGATAAACCGATCCCATCTCATTGCCCACCTAGAAATCTAAACTTTCAACACTTCTCCCCTAGTAGTATATGATACCTTCCATTGATCTCTTTCTATTTCCCACCTGGAAACTTGAAATTCCATTTCTTCCCACCTGGGAGTTTATGAGATCTTCATCTAATCTCACCTCCTCCTCATCACTAAGGTGTCTCCCAATTTCTAGTTCACAGATGTGAATTTGTTCTTCCCCTATGTCACTAAGGTTTTCTAATTCGCTCAGACACCTTCTCAACTCTTGTTGTTGCTTTCTAGCCATCAACTTTTGAACAAGCCATTTTACCTTCGTTTTTAGAGGACATTCATACCTCCAGTGTAACTTTGCCTCTTGCTGCATCATCAATGCTAGTTGTTCTATCCTTTCTCTTATCTCATTGAGCTCCAGATCCATCTCTGGATTTCTTTTCTTTTTGCGGCCTTCTCTTCGACCACACTCATGGACTTCAGTAGCCATTTCCACCTTCTACCTTCCCTCCTGGAAAGTCTATGGATCACTCCTCATCTGAGAGAATCTCCATATTCTCTCACATCTCACCTGACTATTTAAGATTTTGTTCTTGTGCGCATGCAACAACCTCCTCACAGAGCATCAGTACCCTTTTTTCCTTCACCTGTTGTCTATAGGCAAACTTTAACTTTTTATACCACTTGATGTTATCAGATTATCTCCTTTTACTGTCTCCTTATTGTCTCTTTTCTGCAAACAAAATAACAGACTCCTCCTCTTTCTCTTTTTTCTGAAATCTACAGATGAAAATCCAGCTCTGATACCACCTAATGTTGTCCCCTCCCCTCCTAGGGTTCTACGACCTCCTGGTCTAGGATCTTTCTTTCTTCTAAGTCGAATTAACTCTTCGGGCTCCTGATTGAACCCAAATCAATTATACGCGTGCCCCTTTTCCTTCTATGTGTAGGTTCTGTCAGACCTATGAGTTATTCTTACACGCTTCCAAAACACTAAGGTTCAGGTGCTAGCTCCTTCTGCGATTAGCCCCTTCTACATATGGCCCTAGGTTGTGTCCTTGCGTAAACTTGTGATTACCTGTTAAAGTCCATGCACCTTTAATACACAAAATGATATGGGAACGTTGATCTCCTGATCTTGGCGGTATGTCTGAGCTGACGCTTCAGATCTACCTCTTCCAAATACATAGACCAGATATTCCCCTCCTAAATCAACAGATACGATCTATTTTTGATTCCGAACTTTGAGGTTTTGAAATATCAAACCTTTCTTTCCTCCGTACTCCAATCTTCCAAAGTTAAATATCTGTTGCCGCCTGTCTCCCTAAACCTACGTCTGGTACTTCCTTCGTGGATCCAGCCTTTGGGAATCTCAATTCTCAAATTCCTTCTTTTCCCTGTGTGATAATCTTCCGAAGTAGAATATCTATCGACACTTGTCCCCCTTAATCTATGGCTAGGATTTACTCTATGAATCTAGCTATCGGGAATCTCAATTCTCAAACCCTCACCACTACTGACTAGTTATCTTCCGGAGTGGAAGATCAACTGAAAGGTATCCTCCCCAATCAATGGTTGTGCTCCCACTTTGGGACTTTGGCCTCCTCAACCAGATCAACGGCCCTCTGACTCCCTTCTCGATTAATGATCAAGATCTCTTCTCCAGATCTTCAGACCTTTCCTCCTCCTCTTTCCTCTGAAGATCTAGATATAATGTCACATATCCACCTTCACATCGATGGCTCTCGTCAATTTAGACTTCTGGGCTTCGTAAATATCAAATTTCAAAACCTCATCTTCCTTCGTACGTCAATCTTCCGAAGTTGACGATCTGCGAACACCTATCCTCCTCAATCAACAACCCTTCTTCTAATTCGGGTGTTTGATCCTTCAATTAGATCAACGGTCATGTGGCCCTCTACTCGATCAATGATTGAGATCTCCTTCGGGTCTTTGGACTTCTGAGATCTCAAATCTCAAACTTCGCTTCCCCTCAAAGTATGCAGATTCATGTCGTGTGTCCTCTTAGATCAGACGACTGAAGGTTACTTCTGGACATTACCCTTAGTTCTTGGATTTACGCCACATCTCCTCTATATCGAATGACCCACATTCACTTCGAGTCTTCAGATTTAGGAAGTTTCAACTTTCAACCAAAAATGAAATGCAGCTTACCCAAATCTTGCGATCTTATGCCATGTGTCCCTCTGGATCTAACCGTCCAGACCTCTTCGGGCTTCGACAGTTTCAGTTCTCAACTAAAACCCCACTACAATTTACACAGAGATCGTGATCTATTGACAAGTGTTTTCTTGTAGATCGATGACTCTCAGCTCTTCGGCTATTCGGCCATTGGGTGTTTCAACATCTCACCTTTGCCTCCCTTTGGATCTCACAACCCACCGACATGTATCCTTTTGGTGATCAATGGTCAGGATCCTACTTCGGGTGTTTCACCTCCTCCTCATCCACAAACTTCCAGAGTTGTGGATATTACGCCACCTATCTTCCTTGACGATGGACGATACCTGCTCACTTCGAGACTTTGACAATTCAATCCTCATGTGCACACAAGGGTTGAAGCTCGTGCACTTACCTTCAGATTCAACAGTTGTTGGTCCTTCGTGCTGAGATCCAATGGATGGGATCTATTCCTCTCCTCTACGCTTCCTTTGTTCATTGGACATGGATCTAACGGTCCAGACTTCTCCCCAAAACCAATCTACCAACTGTTGTCACTCCTCCTCCTGATCTTTTGATTTCTTCCACCTTGGAAGATTTTTTCAGTGTTCAATGGCTTCGACCTTTGAACTTTCTGCTGCAAACCCAACTATCTGGGTCTTGCTTGTGCTCTTGAACGCATTGTCTCTTCTGAGATTTAGGAATTATAATAATTCCACTCCCATGCACTCCTTGTGTTATCCCTTCTGAGCTTGATTTCCTCAAAGATTTCGATCTCCCATGCACTCCTTGCGTTCCTGGGATTTCATAAAACTCAAATACGAAGGATTTCTTGAAAAAAAATTCTTCTCGCCCTCTTGGCATTCTCCTTTCTCGATGCACACCTTGCAGATATTCTCCTTACAGAGAGTTCAGTAACTCTATCTCTTTATGAACTCAACACAGAGTTCTTTCTGTGCACTCCTTGCACTTCTTCTGATGAAGGTTCAACGATATCTCTCCTGATCTTTCCTGAGGTTAACTCACCTCTGTCAATGAACTCCTTGCGGACTGTGTGCACTCCTTGCACTCAAAACTCAAATATGAGAAACAATTGAAACTTATACAACACTTCACCAGTTCATACATTCAAAATGTGAATGACATGTAAAAGCATAACAATAACCACAAATACATAAACACACTATATGCAGGAAAAATTGCTTTTCTATTATCTTTGTGTGTCTATACAAATGTTTACAAAAACTGGATTGCAACAGAGTCCCAGTTCTCTCAATCTCTCCTAACCTAAATCTATCCTGAGTTTCGCTTCTACTATCATACCTCTCTCTCTCTCCTTTAAAAAAAGAGGGCTCTACAAGCTTATCCTCTCTACCGCCTTAGTGTCATTATTGTCTCAATTAAGACACCACTCTCCTACGGCTTTATTACATTGAATGATTATCTAGACCTGGCTATGATCAAGACCTATTTACAAGCAACCATTTAAGGAAAATCTATTCACTACCTATACAAAGGCATGTCTCGATTCTTATAGCCTTACAACACAAATCCCATTGGGATCAGATTTCAAATTTAAAAATGGGAGGGTCAATGCCTCTCCTTCTCTGAAATGTGCGCTGATGTGCTGGAATGTTGGCGCATTGTCAAGGTGGAGCGATGCTCCTGCATCAAGTTGCCAAGGTGAATGAAATGAAGCTTCAAATACTAGACAAAGGACTTGACTCAAACAAAGAGGGGGAAAACTATTTCATTTTTTAACGAGCTTGAACATGAACTATGCTCGAGAATCCAGGTTGAATCCTCGAACCTATGTTTCATTTTTTAACAAGCTTGACATAGAATCAAGAACTATGCTCGTAAGATTTGTTTCATTTTTTAACGAGGTCTCCACAGAGATGCAAAACTATCCTCGTAGTTGGTTTCATTTTTTAACGAGCTTGAAATCATAAAACTATGCTCAAAGTTGGTTTCATTTTTTAATGAGCTTGAAATCAGAAAACCATGATCAAGGCTAGTTTCATTTTTTAATGAGATTGAAAGAAGAAAACCATGCTCAACAGACTCTCTTCTTGATCATGGATTCCAACAGGACACTGATCTAGAAGGAAACCATGTCAAGGGACAAAACTCGATCATGACTTCCAAGAGATCTTCACTTGATGGAAGAAACACACTCTGGAAGGAACACATGTCGAGGACCGCGATAGGGGTAAAGAGGTCAGGTTCTAATAGACCTATAAAAGAGATCACCATGTAAACTACCGGATCCAAGTCATAAGGGAGTGAGCTTACAATGAGAGGCTCATCTGCATCGGCAGTTGAAGGCATGGGAGGCAATGCCACATAATTGACCTGTGCCAGGGGTGATACCGTATGCATATAAGAACCGTTTAGGGAGGTCATTGAGTTGATGGTCAAGTCAGGACCAACGAATAAAATTTTATCAATAGCTACAATTCTTCCATCGTGAGGGAAATATATCACACGAAAAAGAGTGGACACGATAGCTTTCATGGCATAGACATAATCTCTCCCAAGGAGTAAATCAAAATCCAAGGGATCTTGGACTACCATGACATCAATAACGATATTTTTCCCTCCCAAAGTTATGGGAAACTGAGGAAGGATCCCTAAAGGTTGACTGGTTCTTTTGTTGAAATCCAACAGATTCTGCGAAATTAGCACAAGCTGAGGATAACCCAAATCTTTTTGAGCAATAGATGACAAAATACTAACGAGTGAACCTTCATCTATCAGCGTCTGAGGAACATCCCGACCACAAACTTGTACTATAATATTGAAAGGAATGTGAGAGGGAAGACGAGGTCCAGTTAGCGCACCCCAATCAAAAGGGATGGCCTCATTACTTGGAGGGGGTTCCACAGGAGGAGGAATTCCCCCTAGCACGGTAGATTATGTATCAACAAGAAAAATATGGGCAGTATCGGGTTTACTCTCTAGCAAGAGAGTAGGATCCACCGATGATGAGATCAGATTGACCACTTGAGTTGCATTCTACAAGGGGAGAATGGGGTCGACGGATGGAAATAGATCAACTGCTTAGGTTTCACTTTCTAATAGGAGAGTGGGATTGATCGAGGATGGTACCAGATCTACCACTTTGTCAACTGGTGCAACTAAGGATGTGATCATATTGACTACATTATCAACCAGATTGATTGACGAAGGGACCGGATTGATCATTCCATCAACTACAGGTGGGTTGAGAGTCAGCTTGCGATATAGGCAGCTGGAAATTGAGGTTGGGAAATAATCATGTCTTCCAGTAATTTTGAGACTTCATCCATACGATGTAAAAGGTGAGTTTTATGACTCCCTCCACATAACATACATGGGAACTGGACTCTACTTTTATTCTTCCCAACGGTATCCTGACTAGTTGACGGGAGGTCATCAGCATGTTATTCAGCGGTTGACGACATGGGTTGTCAAAGATGTGTAGACCATGCTTCGATAACCTTGGATAGACCAGGGAAATCCTTAAGAAGATGGATACCCTTACAAATCCTACAAGGGTACTTGGGATTATGGGTTGTTTGGGTGATCTTGGCATCATCAACATTCCCAGCACGAGTAATAGTAACTGGCTGTTGTCCAACATGTCTAGCAGTGGTTGTAAGTTTAGACCCTTTCTTATTTTTCTTCTTTTTAATCTTCCTTTTCTTCTTCTTCTTATCCATCGAGTTACTATCTTCAAATCTTTCACTCAGCGAAGAAGATGAAATGAAAGAAGACCTTGCAAGTGGATAAGGTGAAGAAGATCTTACTGGTGAAGAAGGTGAAGGATCAACATGAGGTTGATGTTCTTGGGGGGATTTTCTTACAATCGAAGCACTAGTTGCATTCGGGATTACCTGAGTTGAAAACAACCATATCGGTAATCCAATTGTGAGACCTGGAAGGCTCAAAGTAGCGATGTAAGGAGGACCAACGTTTCCATAAGAAGGAAAAATAAATGTTCCCCTGGCAAAGGGGTTCCTTCATTGGCTGTTCTGGGAACTGTCACCATTAAACACAGCTCCAACCTAGAGTTTGCTAGGGAAAACAAACAACACATGCTAAAAATATAGGAAGAAAACAAGCAAACAAAACCTTCTTATAGTGAATGCACTAGTTGGTGATGAAATCCAATGTTGCGGGAACAATGTAAGAAGAGGATGAGATAGAGCGGGTGGAAAAGTTACGTTGACGACTTGCTTAATGGAATTACACCCTGACGCAAGCTCCCACACATAATCGTGGGTATACCCTCTAAGGATCCCAAGTGATTTTGGCCAACGTCGATTCCAGGTAATGTGAAGACTTGCCCCTCCATAGTCAGCTCATGTAAAGACCCTAAAGAGATAGGCCACTAAGGTTACCAATTACAACAATGATGCCTGGAGAAATAGTCGACAGTCTAATTCACGCACAAAGAAAGGGTATATAAACCCAAAATCAACTTGAGAAGGTCCCCACAATATTTTCTTCTCAAGTGACCCCCAATAATATGCGCAATATCTACACTAAGACCAACAAAGCAAGGTGAGTAAATTTGTCGGTCCTAATGCGACCTCGTGATTGACCCTTATGTTAGAAGGGCTTCCCAGGACAAAATGTAGCAAGTGGATTTGAACTCTCCCTATCAAAAGATACTATGTTTGTTTGCATCTTTGGAAAGTTATCTTTCACACCTATTCCAAATCCCTATAGCTAATCTAATGTAGGTTTGCAACCCAAAAATATAAAAATGTCTAGTCAATTTTTATAAGCACTTTATTTTAAGGTTGTTGTTACTCAAGAAGAAAATGGCATGGAATAAATGATGTTTTGACCGACTCTAAACAATGAAAATAAATGAGCATGCAAATGTTTCACTTCGATGAAGGCTATATTACGAGAAGGAGAAAACGTTTATCATTCCCAGATGCACAATGTCCCAAAATTTTATTAAACTCATCAATATCAAGAACTTTAATAAATGAGCTAAGAGAATGTACACCAATACACAATTCTTCTCTCCCCCCATCCATGAGAGGGAGTTTGTTTTAAGAATTCAAGATTAAAAATGCCAAAAACCATGCAATTTTGCTACTTCAAATGCAAAGATTCCCCCAATCTAATGCAAAACAATAAATTATTTTTTTTTTCAAAGATATCTAAAAGCAGATTCAAAGATGTCAAACAGAATGTAATCAAAACCAACAAATCACCCTAAAACCATATCTAAGATCTGGGCAAGAAAAACCATCCAAAAGCATTTTTTTTCACAATCGTTGCAGGTTGTAGACTAACACAACGTGATGATCCTTGATCGTCCCAATCTAGAGAAAAAATACAATGCGATGTCGTCGCATTGTGTCAAAAGGTAGGGTGCGTCAATCCTAGATCGTTGCATTGTCTCTCAAAGTAGGGTGAGACGATAAAAGGAAAAATGGAAAAAATAAAAAGCAAGAAAGTTTTTCTCATGAGGTTTAACAATCAGAGAGTCAAGATGGATCTCCTAGTGACTCAGAAAATAGAACCCAAGCAATCAAATAAAGCAAGAAAAAAAAATCAGGAAAATAATTCGTTCCCCAGTATGGTCGCCAATGTTTTTATTGAACAAATCTGTAAGTGCGGAAACAAATAGATCTCCCTAGTTTCACCCTGAAACTAGAACAAAACAAGACATAATATAAAACTTTCCCTAAGTTTTAATTATCAAGCATACTAACTACAAGAGATAAATGACATACCTTTTAAATGTCATTTGTCCTCTCTAGTGTCATCCTCACTCCATCCAAGTATTATGGGTTGTTGCACCTTTAAAAATACACAAGACAATGAAGTGAAATCAACAACATATACTCAACAAAACCTATGTATGTGATCAAGGATTCATACAATAAAATATTACCAATTTTATCGAAAATAAATATATCATTGTATTAGAAATATGAAAAGGAGAATAAAACCAATGCCTTGATGTTGTAAGTTCCCTTCCAGCAGTTCCTTACTTCCCACACACTTCTTGCTCCACATATTCTGAGACCAACAATCTATCTTGACAAAGCAAATCCCAAAGCTACAAAAATTACTCAAGCTCACACCAAAAGCTAGCTAACTTTCCCAAGCTAACTTTTCCCATGAGAACTCTTCTCCTTTTATAAGAGAAAATGATAGGGTGAGGAGGTTAGTATGATCCCATGAGATTAGGGATGTGACTCAGATCCAAACCGATCGAAGGCCAACTCACCATCGAAGCTTCTATTCTAGAACTTTTGAGAAATTCCTCTTTTTCCTTCGTACGAAAATTGCCACACCCTTACAATTGAGAAAACTGTGATGACATCGCATGCCAGTATGGTGCAACCTACGAAGATCCTAGATCATCGCACCCTTAATACTAAGCAAGGTGCGATGATCCCTTTCTCTAAGGCTTTGGACAAAGGAAAAGTATAATTTCATCTCTCTGGGAAAATGTGTCATCATTATTCTTCAGGGATTTAGGCCATTGATCCTTCTAAAGACAAAGGATAGTTTACATTCGTAACAATGGTTACATTCGTTGCTTTTTATTAAAGTTGCACACTCTGGATGGGATGACTTCACCTCTGAACATTGGCACCATACCTCTCTGTTTCCCTAAATTCGTTTGCATTTTTTCTTTTTAATATCAACCCATGGTATTCACTAACTCCATTGAATCGATCCTCCCTCTCTTTAAACTCTCTTCCCCCTGTCAAGCTCGATTCACCTTTCATTGCTAAGGTGAACAGTTACCAAAATTGTTTGGGTAGTTCGCCTCCTTCTTGACATAACAGTCCTCCTTTTGGGCACTAGATCCTTGACCTAACAATGGTTGATACTCAACACGTGTTAATGCCAGTGTGGAAATTCAAAAAGCACTGTAACAATGTTATCGTAGGAGGAAATTCATTTTTTTAACGAAATCCATATTCTACAGGAGTTTCAGCACACGTTTCAGCATACACAAGAGTAGTTGCATGAGTAACAGTAGTTTGAATTCATAGAAAGTTGACTAAAAAAATGGACTACTAACACAGTCCTTATTTGACTTATTGCCTAATTTGCATAATAGAAATATTTTTGGGTGATGCAGATTGTCCGAGCCCAAGGATGCTCTTGCATCATTATATGATTTGAAAAAAAAAACATTGACATGGAAGTAAAATTCTCTATATAGATGTTGTCTAGTGTGAGACTACTCGAAGGGGTAATAATAGGGGTCACAATGGTGTCCAACCAGGTAAAACTACTTGTATTTTCCATGTGTATTCTTCGACTACGAAAGATTTACCCATTGAATGATAGATCATTGTGTTATTTATAGACGTCGAAATACATCTCTAGCATGAGGAAAAAAATTTCTCTAATACCACTTGTTGTGATCTTCATTAATAAATTGGAAGACACCGAAAAATAATAATAGATTTTACCTAGATTTATGGCAGAAATGATAGATTGCAACCACAATAGAAAAATAAAGAAATGGAATACCACAAAATGTTATAACATTATTGAAGAGATAAATTTTCGCTTTCCTTTTTAATGAGGAAACCTCCAATTGAGTAGAGCTCCTATTACAATATACTTCAAAAGACATCTCATTACGTTGTTTCTACTTCTTTATATARTTTTATCTACTTTAGAGAAAATATTTTCTAGTACATAGAACCTTCTAGTAATCTTTTTTACAATTATTGCTTTCGATCTTATTTACTAAAAATGACTCCATACATAACAACATGTCTATATAATTAAAAGATTAAAATAAAACCTTAACAAGTATTAAAAAATKAGAATAAAATCTTAACAAATATTATAAACATAACATTAATTTTGTAATTTATTTTTGTTAATCTATTTTATGAATTTTAATTAAGATATATTTAAAAAATACCATCATCATTTTCCATTTACCATGAAATCCCTTTAACTTAGAGACTTAAGTAAAGATTATGCATTGATTGTCTATAACCCTTTGGGACGATTTTCAAAACTTCCCATATAAACAAAGATGATGAGAAATTAGAGTTTCATGGGTAAGAAAAGGCCAACAAATAATTGAAAAACTAGAGCTTTATTGCATGCATGATAAGCCAAAAATTCTTTAAAAATATAATAATGTGTATGAATATTTTGAATGGGTAATTAAAACATTTGTTTTTTAAAATACATTAAACACACGTATACAAATAAATTTACATCATTGAAAACAATTTGTAAGAAATGTAATAGAATTATACTTGTTTCGTTATTAGAATTATTCTCCAATTGGCTTTCTTATGATAATGTTCATTTCAAATTATTTAAAAGGTGGATTTTTTTATAAGTTGTATTTTCATCCAAACAAATTATATATTATTTTAAGGATTGGTTTTAGTTTTTCAAATAAGATTTGAAATTATTTGGATTTTTTTTTAAGTTTTACTTTCATTCAAACATATTCTGAGTATTGGTTAAAGTTTTTCAAATAAGTTAGATATTGGCTTTGCCATGTGACAAGAATACATTGAATGTGAATTAGTTTTGGCTTTGTCATGTGACAATAATACATTTAGTGTGCATGTTTTTGGTTGGTAGTACAAAAATGCTATATATTATATGAAAAGTTTCCCTTCTTTTGATTGGTAGTTGTAAAAATGCTATATACTATATGAATTTTTTTCCTCTTTTAGCATATACATGGATTAAAATGTAATAGGTAAATGTGTGTTATGAGAAAGAAATTCATATGTTTATTTTATCAGCATCACATTATTATATATGTTTGATTAACAACTTTTTAGGATTGTATTATTAGTTCGTGCCTAAAGGTAGTGGGACTATTGTAAACGGTTTCGAGTCTTTTTAGTCCTTTTGCACGCAAATCAAAGTGTTTAGCCTAAAGTTTTAAGCCATATTCCATTCAACACTTTTTCTATGCCCTCTTAAATATTTACACCACATTTTTTTAACCAATTGAAAAATTTGAGGTTTTATCTGGCCAAGGAGAACTTTTTGTGAAATATTTTATTTGAAACATAAGAAATGCATGATATATTTACATTGTGTTACTCTCCAGTAGATTAATGCTACTATTGAAGTTAGCATTAAATCAAGAAACATAGGCAATGCATGATATATTTACATTGTGTTACCCTGAGGTAGATTAATGCTACTATTGAAGTTAACATTAAATCACAACATTAAATACATTAAATCACAACATTAAATGTTTGTGTGTTTATAGTCAATTTCCCTTTGTTAAGTTATGGAAAAGGCCTTTGTTAAGTGTCCAACAGTGAAGGTTGAATCCCATGCACAATTCGTGTCCAACAGTGAATAGTCAATTTCCCTTTGTTAAGTTATGGTAAAGGCCTTTGTTAAGTGTCCAACAGTGAAGGTTGAATCCCATGCACAATTCGTGTCCAACGATGAAGGTTGAATCCCATGCATAATTTGTGTCTAGTAGGGGAGGTTGAGTCCCATGCAAAATTCACCTATCAAACTTCTTATTTACATGTTAAGATATATTCACCAATCAAAACTTTTATTTATCTGTTGATCAAAACTTCTTATTTATCTGCTAATCCATATTTTGGTCAAGCCCCTTACTAATGTTCTAAATCATATGACTGGTAGAGGCACCTCACTGGGACTGTAACAAACTAACAACTCCATAGTTCTAGTCCCTGGGTCATTTCTAGTCCCCGAGTTCTCGTTGAAAGAGGCTTTGAGGAGAAAATATGAGAAAATCTTCGTCAGCTCTGTTGTTGAAAGTCTTGATTTGCTCTGTTGTTGAAAGTCTCAATTTATGATGGAACTGGGCTAACCCATATTCTGGTCAGGCCCCTTACAAGTGTCTGAATCATATGACCAGCAGATGAACTTCACTGGAACTATAACAAACAAAGTCTCAGTCCATCCTTCCCTTTGTCAACTTTGTTGTTGAAAGTCTTGATTTTCTCTGTTGTTGCAAGTCTCTACTTACGATGGAACCAGACTGAACCATATTTTGGTAAGGCCTCTTACCAATGTCTTACCAGCGTATGAATCATATGACTTGTAGAGACACTTCAATGGAACTGTAACGAATGAACCTAATCAGTCAGTTCTGTCCCTAAGCCCTTGTTGAAGTAGAATTTGAAGAGAAAATCTGAGAAAATGTAGTCCCAGTCTGACCTTCCCTACATTGAATCTATTGTTGAAAGACTCGATTTGCGATGGAACTGGACTAACGCATCAATCAGTCTTGAATCTTCCTTTCACGCTTTGCCTCTATAATTAAGCAAGTGCAGAACATTAGAGATATGAAGCTACCTTTCATGCTTTTCCTTAAGCAAGTATATAATGTTAGAGATAATCATATTTGCATAATTTCAATGATGCTGATCATTATGTAGCACTTTAATTAGCTTAATTTCATATTGTGTCTGAAAAGAGTACTTTCCTCAATGTATCATAAAAACAAGTTCTATTCTAACTAGAAATATGCAGGCATCCAATCCAATCCCCCTGCACTAATATCTTCACCAATCTATCTTCTTCCAGCTTCCAACATAGTCATGGTTCTTATGAATACCACGACCACTATTATCATCGTTATAGAATACTCTTTTACATATATTACTTTGTCATGGAATGGATTGAGTGGAGGCATGTCCCAGAGATTGACATTCTTTTGAAGGCATGTCCCAAATTGGCATTCTTGTGGACTATGCTCTGATCCTCCCTAGGCGTTTAGGACAAGGTAGCATTTATGTCTAGTTGGACGTGTGCTAATTTTCCCTAATGTATTCACCAAGATCTTATAGAGAACACACTTGATAAAAGTCTTCTCAGGTCTAGTATCTTTTCAGGTTGGGCCCCGTCGATGCTTTAAGACTGGATAAGGTAGCCAAACCTACACCATGTTTTCATCTACTCCACCATGTCTGTACCTTGATACTGTATAATATATGATGTGTATTTAATATGAACTCGGAATTGCATAGCCATAATCCATAGGAAACTGACAACATGTAGACATACAAATGAATCATA
>JASDQU010103870.1:279608-300930 GCA_032191745.1 Picea mariana | reverse complement strand
TACCCTAATATTATCATCCTTGGATCACATTGTTAAAGTCTACACAAACTAACTAGTCAACTTATGGGAGGTATTTGGATAACCAATATGGTAGAACTCCTATCTCATCTACTTTATTGAGGGCATGCATATTGGTAAGGTTGAGAACCCTTCCATCAAGATTCAAGAGCAACCACACCACCTTATTTGACATGTGATTAGTTACACAAGCACACAATTTTTGCGAGATTAAGGTAGCCATGACCCCCCTCTACCTTCATCATGCAAAGAATGAAACAAAGTCACACCAAGCAAAATATAGTGCACACTCAATGTAAAACAATTACTTTTACTTCTTAAAGACTCGCAATATTTAATTCTATACTCATGAATGAAACCATGAACCATGGTCTTTCTAACCAGGTATGTAAAAGACATCACCTTCCATGATACAACTTTCATATACAACCTTGTGAACATAAACACCCATCTCCTCACCATCCTTACAAACTAAATGGTAAGTGTTTAGAACCATTGCATCCTTCTTCTCAAATGAAAGCAATATTGACCCATCAAGGGTATTTTTTTTAGCTTCCTATGTGGATCATCAACCATATCACTTGCATGCATGTCTAACCATGGAAGATGAGACCTGTCCCTTTGTCTAACACCCCGATGAGAGGAGCCAATGGGTTTCTCATTGTGGTTGTGTTTGTAGGCTTTGATTGTGATGAACTAGAATAATCTTTGTTACAAGGAAGTGACTTGGAAGCAACATCCCCTTTTTTCCCTTTTATGAGCACTTTTATCCAACCTTCACCATTACTAGAGGTGAAAGCCTTTTAAACCTAGTTAGTTGAGGTAGCAAGAAGAGAAGTTCTAGGATAATCAACCTTGGCTAATAAGGGTCAACCTAATCCTAAGGTATAAGGGACAATGAAAACCTGTCTTTGGTAGGTTTATTTTTAATTTTTTCCCAAGGAATGCTTCCCTGTATTTGTGGATGGCTTCCCCAATAAACACATCGGTGTAGACTAATGTGCCTAACCCAGGGGGATTTGAACTAGCCACCTACTAGCATAGAACTAGTAAAATTCCCAACAACATTGGTGACAACCAATTGAGCCAACCCCTCAGACCATCTTTGGTAGGTTATATAACCAACAACCCAAATAATAACTTTCACTCTAACCTAAATAAAAATTTGCTTGTAGATGGCTTCAAATAGGTTGACTCAATTGCATACATGCTTACGAGAATGAGGGTTAAAGAAACACTGGGGTCAATGGCAAATGAATTGCTCAAGGAGAGTCAAACTATGTTGGAGGAAATGCAAGTGTTGTATAGGGAGGCCCAAGAATTCAACCCAAACATAGAAATAAAGTTGAGCAACTTCATTGATTGAGAAATTCTCATACCATTGAAATAAGAGCATCGAGGTATTATGAAACATCTAGGGGTCACACACAACCACCTTAGAGGTATGGTGTTTTTTGTTGAGACAACTTTAGCTAGGATCCCAGTAGTCATACATATCCAATTGTAAGGTTTTCAGACTTCTCTAATCGAGACCTTTATAACATACTCTAGAGGAACCCTACCCGCAAAGTAACTAACAAGGTTCATCATCCAAGGCCATCAAACACAATAGTATATTTATTAACAAGAATATCAACTCCAATTTCATTTGAAGGAATTTAAGTATTTCATGGTAAACTTTCATAATAAATTTAGGGGGACCTTCAATGACAACACTATGGTTATTGCTTGCACCTTCAATAAAAACTGCATGTAGAGTAGATTGAAAGACAATATCTAGCGACAAGGTTGCCATTTGACCCCTAGCAATGTTATGATAATCAAGTTAGATTGCACTGGCCAACTCATAACGGCCAAAGCTGTTAGATCCTATTACAACTAGGATTAGATGGCCTATAAATGCGACCATAACACTTCACAATTGGCCAAGTTCTCATACACAATCACTCCTAAGCCAAACCCTAATAGAGCCTCCCATCTTCAAGAAACAAGGTCGAGATGGAAGTTATATTACATCTTCCATGCCTTTAAAATACATTCTAGAAGGTTCCTTTTGGAAGTCCATATCCCAAGAAACATACAAAACAAGCCTCATTCATTGAGGAGGAAGACTTCATCAATTGTAACAAATTGCTACCCAAATTGTAAAGCGAAGGCTGTGGCGATCCGTGTGATGTGAGGGGAGAATCACGCACAGCCATCGATTAAGTGTGTAAACGGACGGTGGCGAAGTGTTGGCGCGAAATTGAAATCTGAAAGAAAGAAATGATAATAAAAGGGCAAAGGGGCCGGAGTCCTATCACATAATCGTAGTTGTGTGGTTTGTTTGATTGAATTTGGCAGAGCAGAGGAAGAGGAAGAGAGATGGCGAGAACGAAACAGACGGCTCGTAAATCAACAGGCGGGAAGGCGCCGAGGAAGCAGCTGGCAACGAAGGCGGCTCGGAAGTCTGCCCCGGCGACGGGAGGAGTGAAGAAGCCTCACAGGTTCAGGCCCGGCACCGTTGCCCTTCGAGAGATCCGAAAATATCAGAAGAGCACCGAGTTGCTGATAAGAAAGCTGCCATTCCAGCGCCTGGTGAGGGAGATCGCCCAGGACTTCAAGACGGATTTGAGGTTCCAGTCGTCAGCCGTATCTGCACTGCAAGAAGCGGCGGAGGCATATCTGGTTGGGCTCTTTGAGGATACCAACCTGTGCGCGATCCACGCAAAGAGGGTGACCATCATGCCTAAAGATATCCAGCTCGCTCGCCGTATCCGTGGAGAAAGGGCATAGATTTTATTTGCTGCTGTCATAATCGGTCTGAATCTAGTATCATCGGGGTGTCAATGGTGTGTTTTCACACCACCGTACGTCTTTTCATCAAATTTGTTCTACTCTCTTTGTAGTTCTCGCCGTTTTTATTATAAAATTATCTTATGATAATAACCAGGGCTGATTTTCACGTTAAAAGCTCTTATTTTAGTTTATTTTATTTTCATTTCTATATAAAAAAATTATTTTCTTATATAAACTAGTTTTTATTTTATTTTCATTTTGATATAAATTTTTGGAATAATTTTTTGGGAAAATTCATTTGGCATTTTTTCTCATTGTAATCTAGATATCTAGAACTTAAATTATGACCATGAATGAAATGAAGGGGAAGGAATTGATGGGAGATTTATATCTGAGCTCAAAATCTCCCACTGAATACTTACAGTAGAAAACCACCTAGGTATTCATACTGCGTTTAAACTTTATTTTCGTGCAAGAAATTGTTTTTTAGTTTTCTCAAAATCTGAAATTAAATCGTTTGCGAAATGCACTTTTATTAAAAGACACGGAGTTGCAGCATAAAATTCTTATTTTTTTTTCTCTGTTTTTTGTTTTTTCCTGCTTCGAATTTGACTATAATAAAGTGCGCTTTAATAATGTATATAGCTAATTCTTTTTTCTCAAATTTCGTACGAGGGAATCTTTGGAGGAGTTTTACGCCGTGGATGTGTGAAGCTGAAGAGCAGACGGGGTTGGAGCATTGTACCAAGTTTCGGCCAATCTAGAGCATCCGTGGAAGAAAAGTTAATTGAATAAATATGAGAAGGATCTAAGGAGAAACGGCAACCGAAAAATACAACAGCTTTTTGCCAAGGGTTTATCATTAAACTGAATCATTGAGTCTGTGTTCTTCCTACAACCTTAGGGTATTCCTAAACTCGGGGTTCTATTTTTTACTCCAAGCCTGCGGGGTGCATCCCATTTTTTTTCACATAGCAATCCACTTACACATGGTACAAATGGTATTTGCCTTGTAATCCAAGCTTGTATTTGGTTTAGATTTGACAAGAGAGCATGAAGGCCTTGGCAATTTGAGCATTGAGCAACATCTTATTGACATTGGGTGTTGATCATGTAAAAAAAACCATCAAGTACTAGAGTTCAGAAACATTGCCCAGGACTGCTAGAGTCCATGAATTGATTGATAAATAATGTAGGTCAATATTTAGATTTTCTTTTAAAAAAATTGATATGATGAAGTTGATTTTGTGTATTTATTTGTATTTATAATCTTTGTCAGTATGGAAGTGTATATTTTGGAATAAAAGATTATTATGGTGACAAGTCTTCCATGTAGTAGAGGGTAGAAATCAATGCAGTTCATAAACCAAAATGCCAACACATATTATCCTTCTAAACCTTAAAAACTTCAAAACAGATTTATTGTTCTAAACCTTAAAAATCTCCACATAGTTATTCTTTTGAACCATACAAATCCCAACTTACTCTCAACTTAATCTCAACTTAATCTAGACACAGTGTAATGGTGAGGATAAATTTTGTCCTTAATGTGTATGAATTAGGCTTACCATTTGGTGTGTGTGGCTATGGTGCCTTGTTGTCGTTGTGTTGGTGACTTATATGGGGATCTAAGCATGTGAAGGGGATGGTTGGAATATCACATGATGGAGTTGGAATTTAGGATTAGTGTGTGTGCAAGGATATAGTAGGTGGTGGATATGATTGCCATTGTGTGCCATATCTACACATGAACATGAAAGATATATGGTGAGGCACTTATGCTTGAGAAAAATTAGTTAGGTTTAAGTATGAATTCATTTAATAAATTGTTATGTTTGAAAAAAATCTTCTTTCCATTCAATCATATTAAGGTTAGTGATTGCTATCTCTTATTTTAGATTTAATTATTTTTATTTTTCATATGGTATTTTCATTTTTGTTAACCCAGTGGGTTAGTTTGAGTGGTTGAGTGCCGTGGTTAATTCGAATGTGGTTTTAGGATCAAATCCCTAGCTAACTATTGTTTCTCTTTTTGAGATCGTTGAGCCTCACTGGATGTCCTCATCGGGTTATGCCCATAATTAGGTTGACGATTTACCTTGTTTGCCATCCACGAAATGTGGGGAAGTACCCAAGGGTTTCTCGTGATTTTTTCCATCCGAAAAAAAAATCGTGCATATATTATTTCTCATAAATGCATATATTTTAACATGCATATGTAATTTTAAATTTAGGATTAAGCTTTCAAACAAATGAAATGATTCATTACATTCCATTTGTATTTACTGTTGTATCAACATGGTGATGAACATAAATTGTTACAACATAATATACAATTTAAAAAATGATTCATTACATTCCATTTGTATTTATTGGTGTATCACATGGTGATGAACATAGATTGTTACAACATAATATACAATTTTCATATGAAAATATAAAATTAATGAGCCTCGAATGGGCTTGGTTGTCGTTGTGTAGTCCTTTGCCTCTTTTTCAAATAGTTGAAGATTAAAACATTGGTTGTAGTTCTTAGAATTATTGCTCATTGCTTATGCAATATTCCAGATATAATATAATATGCAAAACATAAATATTGAGCAAGCAATAGTAGAACAAAAATGATATATCTAGAACAATATCAGAATATTACTAGAATAACACCATAAAGAGCACATTTATTAATGATAGCAATGTTCATTTGCCTCTTCGAGGGGGCAACCGCCAGCAGAGCAAAACTCTATTACAATAATATCCAAGACAAACTTCACCCATGCCTCCTACACTTATTTATACTAATTCAACCTTCTAAGGAAATTTCTAGAGGAAGATCTTTCTAGAAGTGGAAGCTTCTATTAGGTCTTTTTACATTGACTTATTTTCATTTATTTATTATGCCTTATTAACTAATGTCGACCTTTATTACATAGAAAACATATCCTGCTAACTAATGACCCATGAAGAGGGGTTAGGATCGGATTCTAACATGTCCTCGCCCTTCAAAAGTAGCCTTGTCCTCAAGGGTGCAAGTGCGGAAACTGTTGAAGTATGGTTGTTGATTTCCAAGTCACATCGTTTGGTGATGTGTCCTTCCACTTGATCAACACTTCCTTGATGGTTCGGCCACACAGTTGACGTTCCCGGTTGTTGAGGACTGCTTCGGGTTGGAGCCACAGGGAGACTTCTTCATCTAATTTCGGCAGGATGGTTTGAACTTGACAATTCTGTCCCACCACTTTATTCAGATAGGAAACATGAAACACTGGATGGATTTTGGAAGTAGTCGGAAGAGCCAGTTTGTAAGCTATTGAGCCAATACACTTGATGATTTGTTAGGGCCCATAAAACTTGGGTGCCAACTTATGATGTCCTTGAGCTTTGAGAGATGTTTGCTTGTAAGGTTGGAGACAGAGAAACACTTGATCCCCTTCCTGAAAAACCCTTTTGGAACGATGCTGGTCAGCCTGTTGCTTCATGCAATTTTGGGCCATGTGGAGATTATCCTTTAGAGCTGTGATGGTGGCCGTGAGACCTTTCAACATGGTATCAATAGATTGAACCTTGGATGTGCCTGGAAGATAGGTAGTGACTGTCGGAGGCCGTTGGCCATACACTGCTTCAAATGGGGTCATTTTAGTGGCCGTGTGATAGGAAGTATTGTACCACCATTTTGCCAAGGGAAGCCATTGCCCCCACTGGTGTTGTTTGTCTGAAGTAAAACACCATAAGTAGGTTTACAAACATTTGTTGACCACTTTTGTTTGGCCATCGAAATGGGGGTGATAGGTTGTGCTCATGTTTAGTTGGGTGCCCTGCAATTTAAAAAGCTCTTGCCAAAAGGTGCTAGTGAAAGTGGGGTCATGATCAACCACAATAGAGGTTGGCATGCCATGTAACTTGAAAATATGATCAAGAAAAACTTTTATAATGAGTGTCGCTGTGAAAGGGCGAGGTAAAGCACAAAAATGAGCATACTTGGATAGGCAATAAACCACCACCATGATGACCAATTTGTTCCCAGCTTTAGGAAGACCCACTATAAAGTACATGGAGATGTAGGTCCACATTGAAGCTAGAATGGGTAGGGGTTGTAGAACGCCTGACGACTTGAAAGTTTCACCTTTATTACGTTGGCACACCTCACATTCAGTGACAAATTGAAGTATATCCTTGTTCATGCCTTACCAAAAAAAAGAACGACAAGCACGAGCATATGTCTTTTGGAAGCTCAAGTGACCTGCAATGGTTGATGAGTGCAACTCTGTTAAGAGTTGTGGCTTGAGTGATGAAGAGGGTGATATAACCAGGCGATCCTTATATCTGAGCGTATTGTCCTGCCAGGTGT
The DNA here is from genome assembly GCA_032191745.1 of Picea mariana. Taxonomy (NCBI): domain Eukaryota; kingdom Viridiplantae; phylum Streptophyta; class Pinopsida; order Pinales; family Pinaceae; genus Picea; species Picea mariana. Next base: position 293,789 of record JASDQU010103870.1, on the reverse strand, counting down.
AGCTAGTGGGAGGATTAGGGTCCTCTTGAAGACATTGAATTATCCTGGAGATAGTCGGGTGTGTGAGCCACTCCTAGCGTACATCCTCAATCTAATAAGGGACTGGTAAGGATAAGGCAAAGACGCCACGATCCTCCTCATGATGTTGTGATAAAGAGTCAACCACTATATTGTCTTTGTCTTTTTTATATATAATTTCATAGTCATAACCCAACATTTTAGTCAGCCACTTGTTTTATTCGGGGGAGGATAACCTCTGCTCCAAAAAATACTTTAGACTATGGTGATATGTTTTGATCTGAAAATGACGTCCAAAAGGTAAGGCCTCCATGTGTGCACCGCATGTAGAATGGCCATCGTTTCTTTTTCATAAGTGGATATACCCAAGTTGCGGCCACTCAACACTTGGATAGTAAAGGCTAGAGGTCGACCCTCTTGGGTGAGGAATGCGCCTATACCAGTGCTCGAAGCATCTGATTCACCACAAAAGTTTTGTTGAAGTCAGGGACTGCTAAGACATGAGTAGTGCATATGGATCTCTTTAACTCAATGAAGGCTTGCTCTACCTCAGTTGTCCAATGAAATGCACTCTTCTTGAGAAGGTCGGTCAAGGGCTTAGCAATTTTGCCATAATGGTGGACAAATTTTCGGTAATATCCTGTGAGACCGAGAAAACTCCGTAGGCACTTTAAGGTCGTGGGTCGCGACCACTCTTGAATAGCTCGTATCTTTTTGGGGTCCACTTTTACGCCTTCACGACTCACAATGTGTCCCAAGTACTCCACTTCACTGGCTCCAAAGGAACATTTGGTCTTTTCTACAAACAATTGGTTGTCCTGTAGCAAGTGAAGAACTTTGTCCACACGAAGAAGGTGGCTATCCTAGGTGCGACTGTAAATGAGGATGTCATCGAAGAAAACCAGGAAAAACTGTCAAAGGTAAGGTTTCAACAGTTTATTCATAAGACTTTGGAAGGTGGATGGAACATTGCATAAGCCAAAAGGCATGACCAAGAATTCATAATTCCCTTCATGAGTTCTAAAAGCAGTGTTTGGAATATATGCTTCCTTCATCCTAATCTGGTGATATCCAGAGCGAAGGTCCAATTTGGTGAAGACACAGGCCCCTTGGAGTTCATCCAACAAATCATCAATGATCGGAATGGGAAACTTATCTTTGATGGCCAATTTATTTAGAGCCTGAAAACCAGGACACATGCGTCGAGTACCTTCTTTCTTTAAGACTATCACTACTGGTGAAGAATATGGGCTTGTACTATGGCGAATTACACTCGCCTCGAGTAATTATTGTACCATCTTTTCGATTTCATTTTTTTGAGCAAATGGATATCTTTAGGGTCGTAAATTGGGGGGTTGACTGCCCAGAAGGAGAGGGATGCTATGATCATGCTCACTTTGAGAGGGAGGTAAGGCAGTGGGTACCTCAAAGACCTTTGGTTACTTGTCCAAAATAAGTTGCAGGCTAGGAGGAACTACCTGAGAGGCCTGTTCAGTGACCTGGATGGCATTAAATTGAGCCATAGCACCATGGTAGCCTTTCTTCAAAAAAATTTCCATCTTGTGAGAGCTGATGATTTCAGGAGAGCCCACTCGGAGACCTCAAAGGGTATAGGAGTGAGCCTCGTGTTGAAAGCTCATATATAATTCTTGATAATCCATTGTGATTGGTCCCAAAGTGTGAAGACATTCCACCCCCAATACAATATCACAACCACCCATGGCAATAGAGAACATGTGGGTTTTCAAATGATAATCACCCATTTGGAGTTTGACATTTTCACAACACCCCCCACACTTCATAGTACCCCCATTAGCAATGAGAATCTTGAAACTAGAAACAGGGTGGACAAAGAAATGGAGCTCGTCGGAAAGCCTTCGATGAATAAAATTATGGGTGCTACCACTATCAATCAAAACCACAACCGACATATGTTTGATGTAGCCCTTGATCTTCAATGATTGCGGGGCCGAGATACCTGAAAGTGCATGAAGTGAAATGACTGGTTCCAGTGATGCCGCAGGATTGACAACTGGATCTTGAACATGATCATTGGACGAAGCCTCCTCCGAGTCCGAAGATTCATCTGATGGGATGTCTTCATACGGGGAGGAAGTTAATGCATCAATCTGGAAGAATTTTTGTTCTTGACATTTATTCCCTAGTGCATACTTTTCATCACAATAGTAGCAAAGTCCATTCTTGCGCCATTATGCCATTTCGGCTAGAGAGACCTTTTGAACCTTCAAGGTTTGTGTTGGAGCCAGGGTGGCCCTTGGGCGAGGATGATTGGCCAATGGAGCCTTTAGGGATGGTGCCTGAAGGATGGTCTCTGCTTCCCTGGATAATTGACATGCCTGCAACCAGTGGTAGGATGATGCATACTCACATGAGCCTTGATGGCGTCCTTTAACCACTGATAAAACATTCAAGGTAAAATTCATCAAATAAGCCCTCAGTTCTGATAGCCAACTATTCAAGTGTTGTGATGAAGTCTGAGACTGATCCAGTTTGGCGTAGCTTTGTGATCTTGCCCCAAAAATGAGATCCACGATCAAAACAGGCACAAACTGCTTTAGTGAACATGCTCCAAGTGGGGAATCCAGGATAACACTTCTTATGTCACTGCCACCATTGCCACTGTTCTTGATCTAGGTATAGAACCCCAACATGGAGTTTGGTCTCATCATCTTGAATATCATGGAGGACGAAGTATTGTTCCATTTGAGACACCCACCCAGCTAGGTTAGAACCATCAAATTTATGCATGCCAATTTTGGTTACCTTATTCCAAGAATGTGTAGACCCCCAAGGGGAGTGGGACGACTGAGTATGTTCATGCTGGGAAGACTGTAGGTCAGCTTGAATGTACTCAACATGTTTACCCTTGAGGTTTTGCAGCGCCTTTGCTAGTTGTTGGGATATCTTGATGGATTCAAGGTCTTCCTCTAGGGCTATTGTCCTAGAGTCTAGGTCGCCGTGGATCTAGGAGCGAGTAGTAGGCATGGTAGAGGATTGGGTAGCAGTTGAGGTGTCGAGAGGGAAATCCGGATCACAAAGTTTGATAGGTACTAGGGTGATCATTGCAAAAGGAGGAATCCAATGGGATAGGTGTCAAATAAGGGTCTCCGAAAGGGGTGGGACCATGAAAAAAAAAGGCTTAAAAGTGAAGGGTACCACCACGATCATACTAAAGAGAGGAATGCAATGGACTAGGTTACAAATAAGGGTATTGACAAGCCCCAAATTTTTTTTTTGCTCCTGCAGAGTTATACTCCGAGTTGAATAATACTGCAATGTCGCAATGGAAAAATTCTTAACAGGAAGAAATGTGTAGAAATTTCACAACCAAAATGCAAGAGACAAAGTTGCACAACGATATATCTGGTCGGTTCTGTTGATTTTGTCATCCCAAGGGTTAGGGTATTCAAGGGTTCTACAGGCAAGGGTTTGTCCTGTGCTATAGCTCTCTAATATACGTGCGGGGTCCAACAGTAGTACTCGACCCAATATCTCAAGGCACCAACTAAGGAGGCTAGATCGTACCCTTAGCCGTACTACCTGACTACCCAGGTACGAGAGAGTATCTTCTCGAGTGTTGTTTTAAGTGACACTATAACAGTCAGGCGATCGATCAGTTTATCTATGGAGGGCTTCAAGATGCCTAGAACGATCCGTATACATGTGATGTCTGATGCACTATGATTCGAAGGGGTACCAACATGGGTTACAAGGGTGGCCAACAGATGTGCGCTTAAAAACCACTTATATTTCCTGCGTGTATGAGTCCCCGACCACGATTTTATGTGCGTAATGACAGATCTCTATAGCTTAAAGATGCTGGAATATGTCTCTACCTTGAAAAACAATTTACCCCACAAGTCATGCCCTGGAAAGAGATCTGATACCACTTGCAATATTCCATATATAATATAATATGTAGAACATAAATATTGAGCAAGCAATAGTGGAACAATAACGAAATATCTAGAACAATATCAGAATAATACCAGAATAACACCAGAAAGAGCACCTTTATTAATGATAACAATGTTCACTTGCCTCTTCGAGGGGGCAACCTCCAGCAGAGCATAGCTCTATTACAATAATATCCAAGACAAACTTCACACATGCCTCCTACACTTATTTATACTAATTCTACCTTCTAAGGAAACTTCTAGAGGAATATCTTCTAGAAGTAGAAGCTTCTATTGGGTCTTCTTACATTGACTTATTCTCATTTATTTATTAGGCCTTATTAACTAATGCCGGCCTTTATTACATAGAAAACATATCCTGCTAACTAATGACCCATGGAGAGGGGTTAGGATGAGATCCTAACAACTTATGTTTGTGCTATTCAAATGCATAATAATTAATATTTACTATTTTCAAAAGAAACTTGTTAATGTGATGTGAGTTTCACTAGCTCAAACTTGAATTATATATATATATATATATATATATATATATATGATTTTAAACAATAACAAGAAAAAGCTGAAAAACCCTAGGATGAGCTCGACTCTAATTTCTAGAGGAAAGTGGCAACACAGGTAATTTTGCTAGTGCATGTGACCCTACTATACTTCGAATATATGGGTTTTGGTTCTGGATACATCTAGCCTTTCGTTTCGCTGCTTTGACCTGTTGTTTTGGAGCTAGCTCGAGTCTCTAGATCCTAGGTAGTGGAAGATGACATCACATTGTGAGATCTTCCTGGATTCGTTTTCTTGGTGGCCATCTCTTTGATTGAATACCAATCTAGATCAATGATTGATTTCTCGGATCGGACGACTCAAGGGTTATGCTTTGTGGTTTGCAATACAAATGGAGTACGATGAGTTAGATTTCGACTTTGACGGTGAGGGCATAGAGGACATCTTCGTATCTGATGAAGAGTTTATCATCATGTAACGTTTAAATCATGCTATCAATTTGACATCCCTTGAGTCATTGGATCAACCGTCCAGTATCCATCCCGAGGTTTTACGCCTTGATCTAGGTTCCTCATTTAATGAGGCTATTAAATGTTCTTCCCCATCTTCCAAAAGTTTACTTTCGAAGGCTTATGAGACAGAGGAAAAGTTGGCAGGACTCAAAGGAGACTCTCTTGGCTTAGACCTGTATGGTTGTAATGTAGAGAGGAATAACTCTTCGGTAGGTTGCAGTGAAGGCGGGTAGGCCTCTTCGTCCATTGGAAAAAAAGCCAGGAGTAAAAAAAAAGCCAGGTGCTGGAAGGTTCGTAGGGATCGTAAATGAATGGTAATCGAGGATGATTTAGGTGTGGGAGATATCTCCAGTTTTTTTGGAAAAACAACCATGGGAAGATTTTGTGGGAAAATAGTTTCAACCCTAGCACTCAAAGTTTGGATGGAAAGCAACTGGAAGACTGTTATGGGATACATTCCAACTTTTCATATTCTTGCTAGAGGATGGTTCTGTTTCAAATTTCACTCTCAAGAGGATTTGTCAGCTATTTTTAGCCAACCCTAGGGATGGGGTCCTTCGGGATTAGTGTTGAAAGAGTGGACCATTTATTTCAATCCTGCTCGCGAGGTTTTGTCCCCTCCAAAAGTATGGGCCATTTCACCAAACCTTCCACTGGTATTTTGGAGGGAAGAGATTATACAAGTGATTGGAAACAATATCAGGGTTTTTGTGGATCTTGAGCTAGGTTGGGACTCTAAAATAAACAAGTGTTGGGCCTAGATGTAAATTGAAGTCTACCTAAGGGAGGGTCTCCACGAGGAAATTGATCTCGTTTGGGGAGATTTCTCGGTTTCTCAGAGGATAGATTATTGGCGCATCCCTTTCCGGTGTTTCAATTGCTATGAAATTGGACATTTGTAGGCGCGGTGCAGTTGGATGCTAGCTCATTTTGCGAAAGTGTGGAAAAGAAAAGCCAACATGGCATGTTTGGTTAATGACTCATCGGCCTTGGATGCAGGATTAGACACAAAGCGCCAAAAATATTCCTGCAACAGTCCTTCCAAAGAATGCATGGATAAGGTGACATCTTGTCACTCAGGTAAGATTTTATGTTCAATATCTCCTGGTGCTTCAAAAAAAGACGTTTCTATTGATTTTAAGTCTCTCGCTCAGTCGTAAAAATTTTGCTCCCCTCCCTCCCCAGTTCTCCGGGCCATTTCTTCTAGTTCTGTTATCTCCCCTCCCCTGAAATCTCCCCCTGGAAAGGTTCTAGTTGTGCTATCTCCCCTCCCCTAAAATCTCCCCCTGGAAAGGTTGGTTGCATCCCTGGTTATTTCTCTCCCAACTCTTTCTCTCCCTGCCTTCAAGATAATTGTCTGGGTCCTTTCTTGTCGTCTCACCTGTCGAGTCATTTTGTGGTCAAATCAGACTATTATTTCTGTTCAAAAGTAAAATCTGGTCAAGCACCACAGCTAATAGGTGGTTTAGGCTAGGATCCGGCTCCTCAGAGTCATGCAAGGAGAAAATAAAAAAGTTCTTTAGCTTAGACTCAAGCAACTAAAGAGACCCAAAGTGGCGAACAATACACAATTCTTGGGGCCCTTAGAGTAGGCAAAGCAGTCCCTAAGGTTCCTAAATGGAAGTCCTCTTTTTTTTAACACCTGCAGAGTTGGCGGTGCTCCTAAATTGCTAGCCCTCAAGCGATTGTGTGCAGTGGTCAATCCATATATTTTATTGATACAAGAAACTATGTGTATTGGCTCAAAAGCGGAGGAGGCTATTAAACCTTGGCTGAAAGATTGGTTTTTTTTCTCCATTGACGCAGATGGTTTATCTGGAGGATTGTTAACAACTTGTAGTCCCAAATTAAAGCTGTTGAAAATAGTTTTCCTCCCTTCATGCATTTTAATTCAGGTTATGGACAACTAGCTAAATTTCTCCTTTAAAATTTACAATGTGTATAGTCCTTATGTTAATAGGTGTCCTTTTTGGGATGGTCTTAGTGATTCGGGTGAGATGAGTTCAGGAAATTTGATCCTGGGAGGGGATTTAAATTTTACGTTATCTCTGGCTGAAGTATGGGGCCAAAATCCTCATCAAGATTCGCTAGAATCTTATTTCTCCAATTGGACGGAGAAGCACAACTAGTTAGATTTAGCTCCGAAGAAACTCTCTCAAACTTGGTGCAATGGGTGAAGAGGGGATGGTATGGTTGCGAAAAGACTCGATCGGTTTATGATCTTTGATGGGTTGATTGAAAACCAGTGGGCTTTGTCTTCTAGAGTGGAAAGCAATGGTCTCTCAGACCACTTTCCAATTGTTTTGGATATTTCCAAAACAATCACGCAAAAAGTGTTGTCATTGAAGTTTAATCATGAGTGGTTAAAAGAAACCTCTTACATCAAGATGGTCAATGAAATGTGGATTCTGCTATCAGAAGGGGAAGGTTAGACTTCCATGCAACAATTCACAACAAATTTGAATAATATCAAAATAAAAATAGTCTTATGGACAAAAGAAAATAATAAAAAGAAATTGGCGGATTTAATGGAGATAGAGGCAAATCTTAAGAAGCTTTTAATCGAAAAAGAAGCAGGCTCTTTATTGCAGGAGGAAATTGATTGGGTGAAAGAACTAACCATCAAAAAGAAATATTTTCTACAGAAAGAGGAATCCTTGTGGAGGAAAAAATGCAGAGTTGTGTTGATCCAGGAAGGAGACAATAATACAATTATTTTTCATAAGTTCGCAAGCTACCGTAAAATGTCTAACTCTGTAGCGGAAATCAAGTATTCCAACGGGGAATTGGTCTCTGTTTTTGAGAAGATATCTCAAGAAGGAAATACATTCCTCTCAAATCTATTTAAAGAACCTTTGGGTTGTCCAATAACAAAAATTTTAAAGGTCATTTCCCTTTTCCGATCTCATATCGCTCCAGAAATGAATCATGATTTGAAGTACAAAATCACAGAAAATGAAGTTTTTCAAACCCTTTCTTCATTTAAAAGATGCAAGAGCCCAGGCCTTGATAGCTTAATGGTGGAGTTTTACTTAGGTTTCTACGAGATTCTGAAGGGGGGCTTCATTAAGGTAGTTAATGAATCTAAGCGGTTTGGGAAGGTGTAAAGTCCTTTGAACTCTACTCATGTTGCACTCATTCCAAAAACTTCTGCTCCTTCTTCCTTTGAATAATTTCAGTTGCAACCTCATTTATAAGCTTGTAGCCAAGATTTTAACTAATCGTTTAAAGCCAATATTTATTTCCTTCATCTCCGAAGAACAATTTGGGTTCCTCTTTAACCGTCAAATTCACAACGTTGTTTCTCTAGCCCAAGAAGATCTCCAATCTATAAAAAAGAAAAAAACTCCTCTCCTTCATTATGAAGTTATACCTTTCAAAAGCCTACGATCGGGCCCATTGGAATTTCATCCGATTGGTTCTGATTCAATGGCGAATGAACCTTGAATCTGTAAACTGGATTATGGGCTACCTGGAATCTTCTGTTTTTTTTGTCCTTATCAATGGGTATCCTTCCTCATTCTGTAGAGCTTCTAGAGGACTTAGGCAAGGCTTCGCTTTGTCCCCCTTCTTGTTCTTACTCGTAGCAGAAGCTTTAAGCCAGTTGGTAAAAAAGGAAAGAAGAGCTAGACTTCTTCAAGGAGTCAGGATTACAAACTAAAAAATTTTGTCACACCTTTTTATTGACGACGTAATTATGTTTGGTGCAGGAACAACTTCAGAGATCCAAGCTATAGATAATATTCTAGAGTAGTTCTGTCGAGCCATAGGAATGCAAGTGAATGAAGGAAAATCCTTGATTCTGGTTAATGGGCTTTCTGAAGAGATTTTAAATGAGATATACATAAGCCTTCCCTTCAAACAAAGTGTCCTCGACGATGGAATTAAGTATCTGGGTTTTATTTTGAAGCCAAATGATTGTGATTTCAAAGACTGGAATTGGATTTATGTCAAAATTAAAAAAAAAAAGGTTTTTGAGCAAATCATTAGCTGTCAAGAGGAGGAAGGTTGGTTTTATTGAATTCAATTCTCAGTAGCATCCCAATTTATTGGGCTGCTATAGTGAAACTTCCAAACAACATAATTCATAAAATAAGAAAGCTTTGTTTTCATTTCTTATGGGTTGGAAAGTTGGAAAAGCGTCAAGCTCCCTTGGTCAAATGGGAATGCTTGGCCATGCCTAAAGATATGGGCGGCTAGGGTATTAAAAATTTGGTAGGGTATTTTTGAGCCCTGGTGGCCAAAATTTTATGGAGGTTGCTACACAATGAAATGCTTTGGGTAAGAGTAATGGCATCCAAGTATTTCCCTGGTCTTAATGCAATGGAGTGGATCAGATATCCTTAAAAAAAATCACTAAATGGGTCGACTTGTTGGAAGGCTTTTGTTGAGGCTTTCCCTTTAATTGGAAAGCATATGGCCTAGGCAGTGGGAAATGGGAGAAATGTTTATATCGGGATTGATCCTTGGGTAGGTGTGGGGGAATGTTTTAAACTTCCAGAACCTTTAGTCTCATCTCTTCATGACATCGAAATCTATATGCTAAGGGATGCAAATCTTCCTAGTTTGGATAGAGTACGGAACATTGAATGGAAATCAACTGACATGTTGGAATTAGAGGGTGAGTGGGATGAGAAATGGAGAGATTTTGTTTGTTCCTTGAACTCCAATTTCATCCTTCTCAAGGAGGATGAAGATGACACATTGTACTGACTAGGAAATGACAAAAATGGGGCATATATAGTCAAGCTGGGATATTTTGTATTAGCAACAGAAAAATTCTCTAGAGTGAAGAAGTGGTGGTGGAAGTATCTTTGGTCGCAGAAGGCCCCCTTAAAAACAAAAAAGTACTTACATGGCTAGTATTAGAAAATAATATTTTGACATGGGTCAACGAGATAAAGAGAGGTTGGATCGGCCTGAATTGGTGCTCTCTGTGAAAATCAAGTTCTGAATTGACTGCTCATCTTTTTTGTGGAATGTCCTTTTGTTGTAAATGTTTGGAAATAAGTTGTTTTGATTGGAAAAATTCAAGTGTTGTAGCCACAAGAAATCCGGAGACCCGGTTTAAAAGGTGGAAAGAATGTAAACCTCTCTCCACTATTGCTTTCTTCTTCATTTATTTCTTGTGGTGAGCACAAAACAATGTTATTTTCTAGAATGTGTTGGTACCAGCTGAGGTGGTGGAAAAAATTATTCTCAAGCTAGCTAGAGAATACAAAGTTTCTCCCAAATTAAAAAAGATTAGACAACCTCTGATGCCTCGATTGGCAGAGGGTATTCCATGGGGCTTCTTTGACGGGGCTAGCCAGGGTCACCCTCCCATTTGTGGTGCTGGTGCTTTACGTTTTTTGACCAAGTCGCATTTTTACACTATTCGGTATGTTCCAGGAACATGGTCAAACAACAAAGCATAGTTTTCTAAGTACGATGGACCTTTTTATATAAGTTTTGATGGTGCAAGAATAGTTATCAAGCAATTTCTCTTTTGCAAAGTCACATTTATTATGTTTTCACTAATTAGTTCAATAGCATCATACATGTGTGCATCAATGAGTTTGCATACTTTTATTTTGAAAATTTATGCAAACTTTATTTTCTCATATCTAACTTGTTTCCCTTGTTGTTGGGTTACTTTGTCTATCTTTATCTTATTTTATTAGTTAACTTATCTGTTTTGTTTTGCATACATCCCACTTTTATTCAAGTTGTTGTCACAATTCCTTCTTTGTAGAACAGAGTATGGAAATCTTGTAGATAGTCTATACATGTTTCAATTGCTGAGCATGAATTCATAAAACACTAAAATAAAATTGATGAAAGTTTTATTTGTAAGAGTCAATGCTTTCTTTCAAAGGAGAAGAGGAGAAATTATTCAAATGAGAAGAAAATGTGGAAACTTTTATGATTTTATTGCATCAACATGCCTCAAACTAAAATAAGGGGATTGGTACACATGAATTAATTTCTCAAACTAAAATAAGGGGATTGGTACACATGAATTAATTTCTTCATTGATCCAATTATATTAAGGATTGTTACATTTAGGATACAAGATTCGGTGTTCTTTTCAAAGGAGAATAAGACAACCGATTCAAAGGAGAAGAGGATGTAAACACTTCTATCATTTGATTGCATATGCATGCCTTCAAACTAAAATGACGAGATAGGTACATGTGAATTAAGCTCTTTCTTTCAAAGGAGAAGAAAATTAATGATTCAAAGGAAAAGAATATGTAGAAACTTCTACAATTTTAATGCATGCACATGCCTTCAAACTAAAATAAGGGTATTGGTACACATGAATTGAGATCTTCATTGATCCAATTACATTGAAGACACATCTATCTTCTATAATGTCTAATGACTTTATTTATGATTCTTTGTAATGAAACCCCAACTTGCACTCTCATAGTGATAACCCTATGTTGGAAATAAGAGTTTATTAGGGAGATTTTATTAAGAGTACCATGTAAAGTTAGTAGGTAAAATAAACATTGTTCATGGAGAAAATATGACTTTGAAGTTGAATTGTTTTTTCTATAGTTGTGATTGTGATTATGAGTCTATTAAAAAGATCTTATTAAAAAATATCATATCAAATTAGTAGGTTAAATAAACATTTTTCATGGACAAAATATAACTTTGAAGTTGAATTGTTTCTTCTATAGTTATAGTTATGTGAGTTTAGACCTTTCCAAATGCTCTTTGCATTTTTTAAAACCTCATAAAGTAGAAAATAAGAGTTATTTTAATGTGTTATATAGGAAATCTGCTATTTAAAAGATAAGGTATAGTATTTTTATTGATGAGTTATTTTGAAGATTGGGGTTTCTCTATGAAGTTTAAAAGACTCTTTAGACTCTTAAAGTGTCATTTACTCAATTCTGGACAATGTAATATCAAAATAAAGCATTTTAAAAACATTTCTAACTTTTGCATTTCTTTTTTTTTTCCTATATTTCGATTTTTAATTAACAAAGTTGACAAAGTTCAAAACCTCAAAGATAATTACACATTCCCACCATTCCTGTGATGGACATTGTTTATAATTATATTGATAGTTCGTGAAAGTGCTAAGATGTTGAACTAGGACATTGAAAACTAGGCCTAAAACTTTATAGCTTAATTTTTAAGATTATTTTATATCACATTTATTCAAAGTCCCACGAATCACAAGTTAAAAGTCCCATGAATCCCAAGTTAAAGTATGTACTAAACAAAATCATGTTTATTACAAGTATCAAAATCATGTTTATTACAAGTATTAGTGGAAAGAATAGAATATATCACATCTCATTAATTACTAGAATAGAATATATCACATGTCATTAATTTCAAAGTAATGAACTTAGAATATCCACGAAATATGTTTATTCTAATTTGGATCTATTTAATATAGAGATATAACAAAGTACAAATTCTTTCTTGTCTAGATTATTTATGTTTTGAATCACTTTGCCACTCCCCTTCTACGTTGAAGGGTATTCTAAGGGTATTCTAATACAAATATATGTATTATGTGATGAATAGGCATTATGATTTTGATTGAGTACATGAAAAACTAACATGCAATATTTATATAAAGGTCGTAGAGCTAAATGTTATTTGAGATAGCATGAAAGTTATTTGGTCTCATTATGACTATGATCTTTCATTCATTGACTCGGTGGGAGTGAATGGTAACAGGGTATAGTATCATTGAGATAGTTAAGAATTTTATTTTTAATTATGAATGTATATATTATTAATATTGGAGGGTAAGTGTGGTTTTGTAGCAAGATTTGTTCAAACTAGTTATATTTTGATATTTTGATGTGGTTCCGAAACAACAGTTTCATGGTAGAGCCAAGATTCGATATTAGGGTATTGATATTGATTCTAGTAAAAGAGGTGGAGGTGTTTTCCACCATGTATCCTTCAAAACTTAAAGTCACAAAAGTGTTAACCACACTCTTATAAATGTGTGATTACAACTATGAGATGCATGTTGGAATTGCATGAATATGTAATTGCATTGCTTATATATATATATTAAGTGCATTAAAAAATATTTTGAGTATTAATATGTGTGTTAACTACATGCATATTCACAAGCTCATAACCTAGTCTTATAAGGTAAGACATATTGAGATAATTATATTAAATAATTGTTACATTATCAATTATTGTCTCATTATGCATATGGATTAAGTAAAGTTATTATTGTTAAGATAAATAATTAAGTTGATGTGGTTGATTGCAATAATTATTATATGGTTGGTCAATTACAATATTATCATTTTAATGAGTTGAATACGAATCATGAATAGTCAAAATTGTATGGTCATTATTAAGTGAAGAAGACAAAAAAATATACATTTTTTAGATCTAAGGGAATCAGTAATCGGTTGGGATTACTTGGGTGAGGCCCATGTTCAAATCTGATTGGCTGCTACTATAAACCCTCGGCTAGTGCCAATAGCCTGCAAGTCGATGCCTAACAGGAAACTTATGTCTTACCAAGGACTGAGACGTCTAGAGACACACCCGGGAGGGGGTCCCACTCAAGGGGGGCATCTATCCTTTTAACCTTATCAAAATGGGCCAAAGTCTTATCAAGTATTTAAACTCGCGTGGAAAGAGTGCAAGAACTACCTCCCAACCATCTCGTCAAACCACCTCAACCAAAAAAATAAAAATACATTATTATTTATGACATATTTGTAACAAATTTCTTATAATGAGATAAGACCTTCGGATAGGCAAAAGTTAGTTGTCCCAAAAAGTTATAATAAGTTAAGTGTACATAAATTTAATTAGTTAAGTGGATAGATCTAATGAGGTTAGGCGAGATGGATGATAAAAGGAATGAAGGTGGAGGATAGGGGGTTAGTGTTCTTCCTTTGAGATTTTGGGGCTAATTTTTTCGAAGGATACTATGCGGGCTCCATGAAACATTGTATTGATTGTGGAGGATTTTAAGGTACAACATCACAATCTGTTTTTGGTTGTCAAACTAATCCTTAAAGTATTGTTATGTAGTTGTTGTTTTAGGGTTGCATAGACAGAGGATTAGAAAACCAAACTGGTTTCAAAAAATAACGGAACCAACTAAACCCTAGGTAGGGAGAATTATTATCATTTCCCATTATTTTGGGTAGGTGGAGTTGGTAAGATTAAACTAAAGTAAATTAAAATCAACTAGCAAAGTTGTAAAACTTCAATTTTAC
>JASDQU010103870.1:261201-279508 GCA_032191745.1 Picea mariana | reverse complement strand
TTCTTAACAACAAAATTATGAAATTTATACTTTAATCCCCCTTCAAGCCTACAATCATCTCAAAGACGTGAGACTTGCATATATATACAAGTTTTGTAAGGTTTTAACCATTTGCCAAAATTTGAGCTAGATGTAGGTAATCCCTTATATTCTTCAAGTACATAAGAGTTTAACTCTAGAGCTATGGTCAAATAAAAACAAAGAGGTCTTAAAGGAATTTGACCATGTGGTTTTGTATATATTTATCATACAGCTTGATTACCGAATCAAAATGTTGCAGGATACTTCAATGCCTATACTTCAAAATGTTGCAGGATACTTCAATGCCTATAATTCAATGCCTAAATAAATGTATGTATTTATCATATTTATCATACTTCAATGCCTAAACGAATGTATGTATTTATCATATTTATCATACTTCAATGCCTAAACTATGATGTACAATTACTTATCTTATTTGGGGTATATTATGATTGTACCAACAAAAGTTTCAAGTGTTATGTTATCCAACTCCTTCTTTGTATCAAAAGTTCCGCCATTATGTATCATGCGAAATTTGCTTTGATTTCAAATGAAATTGCAAGTTTCATTAGATTTAATATTGATGCATTACAATTCTTTCATGTCAAAACTTTAGTTACTTGGTTTTCAATTGCAATGAATTGAAAGGTTATACTTGTCTTTTCTAATGTGCATTGAAGAGACATTTCATTCCTAAATAATTTGATAACCCCATGAATTACCTTGGTTCAATTAAATTATCTTGGATCAACCAATTTACAACGAATTTTTTCTTAGGTCAATACAAAATTCACATCCTCTAACTACAAAATACATACAAAACAATAATTGTTTTCCAAGCTCATATTTCTTCATGTTGGCTTGCAATTAATTGTGGGTTAATATGGCATTACCATATTACAATGTAATATGGTAATGCCATATAACAATTTAATATGGTAATGCCATATTACATTGTAATATGGTATACCATATTACAATGTAATATGGTAATACCATATCTTGTATAATTTATTTTTTTAAACTTAATGCCATCATCACAATATCGACGATAGTTCGTCAGAAAAAAATTGCATTTTGACCACTGTGGCAATAGCGACGAACTTTCGTCGCAAGTTTCCACAGGTATTCGTCGCACATACAGCATCTTCGTCGTAACTTTGGTCTTGATGAATCAATATCGTCGCTATTGCCACAGGTATTCATCACAAGTTGCCACGATTTTTTGTCGCACATACAGCATCTGCGTCGTAAGTTTTTGACTTGTCATAAATTTTCGTCGCAATTGCGACGCAATTTCGTCGTAATTGCCACGGTTGTTCGATGTACTTGCGACGAGGTTTCATCATAATTGCAATGATGCATAGGGTTAACCGAACTTGAAGGTGGTGACACATGGAGAGATAATTTCATCGATGTTTCCACGCACACCTGGATCGTCGATAGAGCAACGAAATTATTTCGATGAAAAAAAAACTCGGCTTTTGTGGAAATTGCGACGGATAAGTGTGGCAATGTCAACGAAAAACCATTGCAAATTTGGTCATATGTACTAGTGTGACTCATTACAACAACATATAAATCATTCTTATTTACACAGAGTTCATGCACAACAATAACAAATAATTTAACATAACAACAAGATAAAACACTTATCTTTTCACAATGGTTGTGGAACCAGCTGCTTGGGACAGACGTTCCACCCAACCATAGACTGACTATTCCAAATATCAACAGCCGACAGTCACCCACGAACTAAGGCTAGAAATCCACAAAAAAGAGTGGTCTCTCACAACCCACTCACAACTCATAAAACTCTCAACCCAACTGATATTCTCCTACATCTACCCCGAATTTCCACCAACTCTCTTCCTCTTGACATGTCCAACCGAAATAATGTACCCCTTCATTGATATCATTTCCTTGGGCATCTCATTTGTTTATCAGGGTCTCTCTGGCACAGGTAGCTAGGAATCTCTCAGCTGGGAACTCAAGAGAAATCGCTGCTAGGAAAACTGTCAACAAACCAACAACAAACACTTGTTGTTTTATTGCAACTCACATAGGGTTCACTCTTCAGGCCTGACAAACTGGCTCTTTAACTTTCCAGCTCTATTTCGCTCCAAATACGCTCCATCATGGTCTATAATTCGCCCTCCATGGTTGCATCAGCTTCAAGATTTGTTTCTTTCTCTCTACTTGCTCCCCATGCACAAAAACTCAATGTGTAAAAATTGTTGTCCCAACGGATACACATTTCCTCTATTTGGCTTGTATTTCTTGACTCACACTCTTCCCCAAGATGATTATACTCAACCCCCATGTGCCCAATAACTTTGGGATGTGACCACTCACACCCACCCTCTTAGATGTATTCAATGATTGGCTTTGGGAACACTCAATCACAAATGGGAAGGTTCATATACAAATAGAAAATTTAGGAAAATGGGTTATATTAATATACATGGATATTCCCCCCTTTGACCCCCTCTTGGCCATTATCCTAGACAGTCCCCCATCTTGTGGATTAATTCAGCCCCCATATTTTGTCCATGTCCCCTTATCAACTGGCATCGCATTTTATTAATAAAACAAGGAAATACAATTCGCATATTACATTGTTTTGGTTGTAACCACACATTATATCTACATAAGCATTAATTAAAATAGGGATTATAATGGAGATGTTACAATTAATCAACATGAAATGCAACTAACAACTAATTACAACAACATACAAATCATTCTCATTTGCACATAGTTCATGCTCAACAATTAAACACATAATTTAACACAATAGCAAGATAAAACACTTATCTTTTCACAACAATTATGCAACCAGTTGCTTGGAATGGACATTCCATCCAACCATAGACTGACTATTCAAAATCTCAACAACCAGTCACTTATGAGCTTAGGCTAACAATCCACAAAAGAGGGTGGTCTTTCACACTCCACTCACAGCTCATAAAACTCTTAACCCAACTGATATTTTCTTACAGCTACCCCGATTTTTCCACCAGCTCTCTTCCTCTTGACCTGTCCAACCCAATGAATGCGTCATTATTTTATCAAGGTTAACCCAAGGGATGTACTATCTATTTATCAAGGCTAACCCAAGGAATGAGCCATTTGTTTATCAAGGTCTTTCCGGCACATGCAACTAGGAATCTTTCAGCTAGAAACTCAAGGGAAACTACTGCTAGGAAAACTATTAGCAAACTAACAACAACCACGTTTTTTTTTAATGCAACTCACCAAGGAGCTGACTCGTTAGGCCTAACAACCCGACTCTTCAGTTTTCCAGCTCCAATTCTCTCCAATTACGCTCCAGCTTTCTCTAGAATTCGCCCTCCCTGGCTACATCAACTTCCAGCTCTGTTTCTTGTTTTTTGTTCTCTTCCCCTGCACACACTTCACTCTCCAAAACTTGTTGTTTCAACCCATACAAATTTCATCTCTTGTTGGATTGTCTTTCTTCACTCACACTCTTCCCCAAGCTGATTTCACTCAACCCCCATGTGCACAATAAATTTGGTATGTGACCACTCACACCCACCCTCTTACATGTATTCAATAATTGGCTTTGGGAACACTTAATTAGAAATGGGAAGGTTCATATACAAATAGAAAATTTAGGAAAATGGATTAAATTAATATACATAGGTATTTTCCCCCCCTTGGACCCATCTTGACCGTTATCCTAGACACTCCCCTCTCTTGTGGATTAATTTAGCCTCCATCTCTTATCCATGTTCCCCTTAGAAATTGGCATCACATTTTTATTAATAAAACAAAGAAATACAATTTGCATATTAGATCGCTTTGGCAGTAGCCACACATTATGTCTACATAAGCATTAATTAAATTAGGGATTAGAGTGGGATGTTACATTCCCCCTCCCCTACAATTGTGCATCATCCTCAGTGCACTCTATGTCAATGTACATATATGCAAATTTACATCACAATACTTAGAAATGAAAATTCTGCAATTTAACAATTCCAGCTACAGCTCCAACCAAAATCGCATGTTCTTCTCAACTCGCCAACCCAAGGAAGGCACCATTCATTTATCATGGATAAACCAAGGGATTTATCATCTGTTTATCAATTCTAACCCAAGGAATGAGTCATTCTTTTATCAAGATCCCCAACGCAGTTGACTAAGATTCTAAGATGTGGTTTCATAATTTTAGTCACTCAAAATGGAGTCTTGCATTATGTTTTCCTCAAAACTATCAAAAATTTGTGGGTATTCTACCCGCATGTTTTCTTCGTGCTCCCATGTAGCATATTTGGGACCATAGCAGGTCCATTGAACCTTTACCATCCCTATGGATTTGTTCCTGAACACTTTGACTTACGGTCAAGAATGCATATTGGTTCCACCCGGAAATCCCCTTCGTGTTCCCCCTGGATCGTGTTCCAATCAATTATGTGGTTAGGATGAAACACATATTTCTTTAACAATGACACATGAAATACATTATGCACTCTCATGGATGCAGGAAAAGATAACATGTATGCAACCAACCCTATCTTTTCTAGTACTTCAAAAGGCCCACAATATCTTGTTGCCAACTTCGAGCAACGTCTTAATCTTAGCCAACTTCTCTTTGCCTTCACTTTTAAAAACACGTGTTTCCCTACTTTAAAATCTCTAAAAATTTTGGTTTTGTCTGCAGAAATTTTCTTCTTATCTTGCGCAGCTTTCAAATTCCATTTTATCTTTTCCATCTGATCTTCCATTTCTTTTAACAATTATGGCCCAACAACTACTCTCTTTGCTAGATTATCCCAGCTCTCTTGTGTGTTACATTTTCTGCCATACAATGCTTCAAACGGACTCATTTTCAATGAGGCTTGATACCCATTGTTGTAGGAAAATTCAACAAAATGAATATAATATTCCCACTTTGATGGTTGATCCATCACATACATTCTAAGCATATCCTCAATTATTCTGTTAGTCCTTTCTGTTTGCCCATCTGACTCTGGATGATATGTTGTACTAAGATTTAAATTTGTCCCAAAGCTCTTAAACAAACCTTTCCAAAAATTGGAAGTAAACTTTGGATCTATGTCTAAAACTATTGTCTTAGGCACTCCATGTAACCTAGCAACTTCTCTCATATAAATTTCTGCAATATTTGTTTCCTTGTGTGTAGTCTTTACCATAATGAAATGTGCTTCTTTAGTCAACTTATCCACCACCACCGTGATGGAATCATATTGCTTCATTATTTTGGGCAGCTTAGTAATAAAATCAATTGTAACTACCTCATACTTCCATTCTTGAATGGACAATGGTTGTAGCAAACTTGTTGGGTGTCTATGTTTTGTCTTTACCTTTTGACATTCTAGACATCTGGCTATGTAATTAGCCACTTGTTTCTTCATTCCTGGCCAAAAATATTGGCTTATCACTGCTGCAATTGTTTTCTTATATCCTGGGTGCCCGACATATGGTTGTGGTGAACCATGTCGTTTCACTAGGTAAATACCCATTGTAGGTAAGACAACAAGTTATAATCCATAAAGGATAATATATTAAATAATGTATATGAATATAAGATGATGAATACAATTAAAATTGAGGGTTTGTTTATATATCCACACATGGGGTGCCCTTTCATGAATAGACACATCTTTTATAAGACATGACTTTCGATTTATGATGTGTTTGATTATTATATTTAATTATTATTAATTATATCTATTTCTATATATATTGTGTTCATAACATTTTCTTCCCCTTAAAAATATTTTGTCCTCAAAACATACTTTATGGAAGACTTATCTCTTGTTCTGGCTTGTAATTATTGTCTCTTGATTATTCATTCTTGAGTTAGTGATCATTGAAGACTTGAAACGATAGGATCTTCTAAGGGCTGCGTAGAACCGTCGAATTGTAAGGGAGTCTGCCCACCTTAAATTGATCTTTTACACAATGGGGCTTTTATGGGGTTCTTGTAGACAATTTTATGTATTTTGACTCACCTGATAATTTCTACCTTGTGCATCATTTGTAATGGAGGTAAGAATTTTTAATTTTTTATTCCCTTGACAGACTGAAATTCCTACCTTAAAAATCTTTACGAATATCGTAATCTCTTGGACAAAATTCCAAAAGCTTCTACAAAAGATTATGTTTTTTCTCTAGAAGACATAAATTTTGGGGTTAAGCGGCTAACAAACAGGAAAGTTAAGGACATCGAGGGATACCAAGTTGAATTATTAAAAATTGGAGGGTCTATTTTGATCCCCCACATACACAAGCTCTTTAATTTAGCAATCAAGCAGGGCTTCCCTAAACCTTAGACTCAAAGTCTCATTGTACCTATTTTTAAAAGTGGAGATAAAAACAATCCCTCTCATTATAGGACCATTATGATTATCCCCATTTTATCCAAGCTATATGGAAGTATTTTGGAAAAAAACATAAACATATAGCTAGAAAGCCACGAAAAAATAGCTAAAGGTCAGGTTGGTTTTAGATGTTATCATTCAATTGTGGACCACATTATCACACTTAGGATAATTGTAGAGGAGTGTCGCAACAATAAAACCAATCTCCTTTGTTGTTTTGTTGACTTTAGGAAAGTTTTTGATATTGTCCCTAGGACCAACCTTTGGAATAGGTTAGAAGAGCTTAAAGTTCCCTCCGGTCTTAGAGTTGTTATGGTAAGGTTGTATGAGAATGTTATTGCCAAGTTTAATTATAATGAGGGTTGGTCAAAAGAAATTAACTGCAATATAGGAGTCGAGAAAGGTTGTCCCTATCCCCAACCCTTTTTGGCATTTACATTGACAACTTCGAAGATCGTTTGAAAGTCCCAGGTTGTGTTGGACCAACTCTTGATAGTATAGTAATCATCATTCTTCTCTATGTCGATGATATTGTTCTTATGGAAAGGAATCCATATGACCTTAATGCTAAGTTTTGAGCTATTATTAGGTTTCTTTTCAATTTACTAGATAACAATAGCATAGGTAAGATCACTGAGAGAAACACAATCACAAGATACACATCATTTATCCGGGGAAACCCTCATGGAGGAGAAATCCCAGCAAAAACTTCCTTAATATAGATAGTGAATACAATGCCAAGACAATAAACCAAAACACTAGAGAATATACAACACTAAGCAGTGCGCCTCTCTCTTCCTTCTTCTCCCAACTACAGCGACCAAACTTGCGCACTGGATGATCAAAAACGAGTGAGTGAGATAATGAGGCATTGGCTTCCTTTATTTATACTAGCTGGCAGGTGTTGGAAAGGTGTCTCTTTACTCGGCAGGGCTGACTTGTCTTCTTAGTGGTTAAAACCACTTTAATTAGGCCTGGGGGGAGGACTTATTAAATTGCATAATACAATTAGGGTTTGACCAATCCACAAAAGGGGATTTGGTCAATTACAATGCCCGACATGATCAATCCACAAAAGGGGATTGATATAATGAATAATGACTCAATAATAAATAGAATACTCTTTGTCATTACCATATTTCAACACTCCCCCTTAACAAGAAGGGTATTCTACATCATCATCAGGAGAGAAAGAGAGGGCAGTAACATCAACAACATCTGGAATACTAACTGGCATATCTACAAATCATCGGAAGTTTTTCTCATCATCAATATCATCATCCACATCAAAGAGATGGAATGGCATCATCATCATCATCTGCATCAACATGGATTAGTATAACACTAATACATCATCATCGTCAATAACAGCACAAGGTTGATACAACATCAACAACAACATCATCACAACACGAAGGCTGGAGCATCATCAACATCAACACTAAGGTGGAAATCTTCAGCATGAAGTTAGCATCTCAACAACATCAACACGAAGCTGGAAATCTTCAGCATAACGTTGGAATCTCAACAACAATAGCACGAAGCTGGAAATATTCTGCACAAAGCTAGCATCACAACAACATCATCACGAAGCTGGAAATATTCATCACGAAGCTGGGATCTCAACAACATCAACACGAAGTTGGAAATCTTCAGCACGGCGCTGACATCACAACAACATCAGTACGAAGCTCGCATCACAACAACATCAGCACAAAGCTGAAAATCTTCAGCACAAGGTTGGCATCAACATCTTGTGGTACTCTGACAGATCCAAAGGATCTTCCCAAGAATCAAAAGATTCCCTAGGATATAGAATCCTAACAGAGATACCACTACTGACCAAAAGCTAGCATATACGTGCACAAGTACTCTGACAGCCCGTCCTTACAGACCTTCGGGATCTATCCAGGGATGATCAGTCCCCTGGGATATAAAATCCTAACTGAGCTTCCCGTTATTGGTCAGGATACCATAGTATCATCATTACTACTCCCCATTTCGAGGGAAGTCCTTTCGGACTACACCAAGTTTGTCTCGAAAGTGTTCAAACTTTACACGAGACAGAGGCTTGGTCAACACCTCTGCAACATGTTCATTTGTGCCAACATATTGGAGTTTTATATCCCATCTCTGCATCATATCATGAATGTAGTGATATCGGATCTCTATGTGCTTTGACTCATCATGGAGCACATCATTCTTATACAACTCTGGTTATCACATAGGATCACGATGGCTTCCATCTCCAAATCAAATAGATCTGTCAACAACATCCGAAGCCATATGGCTTCACAACTGGCAAAACATGTTGCAATATATTTCGCTTTTGTCGTGTTGAGAGTAATATTGGATTGCTTCCTACTCTGCCATGAAGTCATGGTTGACCTCAGACTGAAACAACATCCGGAAGTCCTCTTTCTATCATAAACACTTCCAACTAATCTGAATCAGTATATCCATACAATCTGAAGTCATGATCTCTAGTATAGCAAAGACCAAAATCCAATGTAACCTTAAAGTATCTCATCACATGTTTTGCATCATCAAGGTGAATACGTCTGGGATCTATCAAATATTGACTCAAAGAAAAAAATATATTTGGCTTGGTATTCATCAGATATATCACCGAACCAACAATCTGTTTGTACAAATTAGCACCAACCAATTCTGACTAGGTGTCTACCAGAAGCTTGAACTTCGTTTCCATGGGTGTGTACATGAATTTACATTCCAACATGTCAAACCTCTTCATTATTTCAACTGCATGTTTCCCTTGGTTAAGGAAGATCTTCTCTAGGCTCTGCCAGACCTTAGGACCTAAGAAATAGTGCATTAAGCCTAGGTATTTCATCTCAATTTCTACATCGAGCTTCTTCTTACAATCAATGGTGAGTTTTTCTTCATCTTGTCAAGAATACATCATCTACATATATTAGCAACATCACTGGCTCATCATTCATAACCTTTGAGGTAAATGTTAGAATCAAATTTACTCTTGGTAAAGCTCAAGCTCGTTAGGAAACTATCAATTCTATCATATCAAGCTCTAGGAGTTTGCTTCAACCTGTACAGAGCCTTCTTCAACCTGCATATCTGAGTCATTCTATCTTCAACTTCAAATCAAATTTTCACATCAGTTTGTACTAATCTGGTACACTTGTTCAGCTACAACTCAATCTGCACAATCATGTGTTAGTTCTATGTGCTTTCTGCAAAGCATTATCTGTCTCATTGTTAGGGAGTATGTCCTCTACTCTCTCTGCAACTGTTCCTCTAGAAGTGGGACTCTGCACCTGCAGTTGCTCTGAAGTTGAGAATGGTTGCTCCATTCTCACTGTGACTGTTGAAATATGAGAATAACTCCTCTACTCCATCATGGCAACAACTTCATCTGAAACTAAGAGTGACTCAATAATTGATATTGAAGGTATATCTTCTTCTTTCATGGAGGTAACTCTATCTTTTATTGTAGTCATGTCTTCATGACCCAACTAGTGTACTGCATCGTTTGCCAGTCAATTTTAAATATGGAGGTTGTTCCCCCTACATCTCATACTATATATGAATCATGGTTGTTTTGGTTGTCTTCATGAATACTGGAACTATTTATTCAATTACTGGAGTAAGTGTCTCGTCATAGTCTTCTCCCTCTTGCTAGGAGAATCCTCTGGACACTCATCAAGATTTGTGCATCTGCAACATGTTTGATCTGTTAGATCAATCTTGGAAGTTAATATTGACTTCTCTTCTAGTCTCATGGAAAAATCCATATTCTAGTCTTTTTGATTGGCTTCCTTCTCTGTCACTGAAACAAGGGAATCTTCCCAGGAGATTTCATATCTCCTAGAAGTTTCTGAAGCTGCGATCTAGTCTTCTCATGGCATCTATCTCCCAGTCCTGGAAGTTGTCTCTTCATCTGATCCTTTTTTAGATCAGGCTTACTCTCGATTTCTTCAGAGTCTACAAGGACTTCATCATCTCTTATGGCGTATACTTGGTGTTGAATACCAAGTCTAAATATGAAAAGTTGAGTCGGACTTGAAGTGAATTATGCTTCCTATCAAGGTGGCTTCATTATCCTTTGAACAAGCCCACTGTGAGTTCTTGTTCTAATGTTTGATCATCTTTGGAGCCTTCTGCTCCTTACAATCAATCTCCATATGAGATACTATGTATTTCAAAAGATAGTTTATTCTTCATCTTCTTTGGTACATGAATGTATATGGTTATGTACATAGGCTATTTCATGTCTCATCTAATATGTTGCCTTATGCAACCTTCACTATAGCTTCCTCGGTGTTATCACTTGTGCCCTGAAACAAGGTCAACAAAACAACAAGCAAGAATAATACTCTTTTTTTATAATAGTAAATAAAACAATAGCATGAATAATCGTTACGGTAGCTCCTTTAGAGCTTTCACTTGTGACATGTCTGAAACAAAGATCAAAAGTAAGAAATACAATACGAAATGAGATCAACACTCTTATAGTGTTGTGATCAAACATTTATCCAAGGTAACCTGGAACTAACACGAGAAGTTTCTCCTAGAGGAGATGTTAGTTGTATCTGGTAAATGATTACATTAAGCATTTATCTCAATATGCTCACATGCTACCAAGTATAATACTTTTCAAAGACTGTTACCTCAACTATAGTGTTTACTTGTAAAGGGGTAGTTATCAACTTGTCATGTGCAACTTTGAATCTTATCAACTTAATTAATCAAACCTGGGACCTGGAGCCTTGTCCTCAAGAATGAGTGTGTTGTTTCTCTTTCAAGTCTCTTTCACTCAAGATGACAAGTGTTTTCTTCAACCCATCTTCTGTACTAAGACAATATGTTATCTTGATAATTTTGACCAATAGTTAGTATGATTTCAACATTCCACCTATATGTTCATAAGGTCAAAATAATGTCATAACAAATAGATGCATATCAAGATAATCAAACATGGGGTGCATTAGTCTTCTAAGTATGTTGGATCTTAGATCCTTCTGGATCTATGATAGGATATCCCTCCTCTTGCAAGTACCCCTTAGAATAATATAGTTGAATCGTATGTAAGTACATACCTCTGATAGTATCGATGGGTGGTGGTACCATCCAGTAGTAGCAATGATAGGTAACAAACCTTCAAAACTTCAGAGGTATTTCAACTTTAAGGTTGGCCAACACTTTACAAAATCTTTCACTTCAACTGGAACTGCAGCTGTAACTGCAACTGGTACTTTAACTGTAACTTAGGGTTTTATGAAAAAACCCTAATTTTTCAAACTTCAAATTTTGAAATTATGATCCAGGGACTAGATGTGTTGGGCTGAGGTGAGTTTACCGGAGCTGTTAGATTTCAAAAATTTCAAGTTTTGCCCCTTGAAACTTGACCTGCGGAAATTTGGAATGGTACTTCTAGTACTGGTTCTGGTTTCCTGGTTTTTCTAGTTTTCTGGTACTTCTAGTTTTCTGGTTTTCTAGTACCAGTCAAAACTAGGGTTTGACTTTYCGGAGGTTCTGTCCACTGAAAAGGTGCGCTCAAGCTGTCAAAAGATTCACTAGGGTAGGGCGCACTTTTCTAGATGGTTTTTAGGCAAAAATTCCTCTTCAACAAAAAGCCCTAATTTTTTTGTATGACAACAGTGATGTTTTTGTTTATCCGGTGAAAGGTGCTCTCTTCAACTTAGCTCTTATACCAAGTTAAGTTTTTGAGCTATTATTAGGTTTCTTTTCAATTTACAAGATAACAATATCATAGGTAGTATCACTAAGAGAAACACAAACACAAGATACACATCATTTATCCTGCGAAACCCTCATGGGGGAGAAAACCCAGCAAAATACTTCCTTAATATAGATAGTCAATACAATGCCAAGACAATAAACCAAAACACTAGAGAATATCCAACACTGAGCAATGTGTCTCTCTCTTCCTTCTTCTCCCAATTGCAGCAACCAAACATGCGCACTAGATGATCGAAAATGAGTGAGTGAGATAATGATGCGTTGGTTTCCTTTATTTATACTAGTTTGCAGGCATTGGAAAGGTGTCTCTTCACTCGGCAGGGCCAACTTGTCTTCTTAGTGGTTAAAACCACTTTAATTAGGCCTGGGGTGACTTCTTAATTTGCATAATACAATTAGGGTTTGCCCAATCCACAAAAGGGGATTTCGTCAATTACAATGCCCGACATGATCAATCCACAAAAGGGGATTGATATAATGAATACTCAATAATAAATAAAATACTCTTTGTAGTTACAATATTTCAACACTTAATAAGCAACTTAGAATCATCAAGGGAATTTTGTTTTAGTACAGGCATGACTATGAACACTGACAAAACAGAGGTTATGATCAGTATATCCAACAAGATCACCTACGATAATTTTGTTTATGACAATAATATCTTAGAGGAAGTGTCTTCGTACAAGTTTCTTGGAATTGATATTCATCTAAAGCTCAATTGGAACTATAACATTGAGAAAATGATAAATTGGGGGTGGAAAGCTTATTATGGGCTTGAAAATAATTGCAAATTAGCAAACCTTTAGTTATGGGATAAGAAAAAACTCCTCTTTCTGACTCATGTCACTCTTGTTATCTTGTATGGATGTGAAGTTTGGGGATGTAGTATCTCTCGAGAATCTTGGAGAAAGATAGAGCAAATCCAAAAGAATTTTATAAGTTATAATCTCAAAATTAAGAGCAATACACCCTATCATATCATCATCGAAGAGAACATTTCCCCTATTGAGAGCACAACTATGATTAGGTACTTATACAAAAACGAGATAAACAAGATGGATTACAAGTGGCTCCCCAAAATTGCTTCAGAATCTAGCCAAAAGAACCAACAACTCAAGCGAGAATGGCATAATTATGTCAAGTCTTGGCTAAATCATTGGGGAATAAAAGAAGAAGTTATTCTGCAAAATATCAATGATATTAAAAATATTGTACAAGCTAAATTTAAGGAGAATCTATGGTGTGATAAAGAATTAGAGGATAAAAGAAAATTGAGATAGTATAAAGAGGTGGTTAGCCGTAACCTTGAAGATCAAAAGTATTTTTATGTTTTGACTAGCATAAAAAAGATAATCAATTTTGCTAAAATAAGAATTAATTCTCATGAGTTGCATAGTGAAACTCGACATTGGACAATCCCCAAAACACCATGGCAAAAAAGAATTTGCTTCATTTGTGACACCAAGAGGATTGAAGATGAAAATCGCTTTCTCCTCGAGCGCCCTGCATATACCCAAATTGGATCCCAATTTCCAAATATTTGTCGCAATACCAACCTTCCTAACTTTCTAAGTCATCAAAACTTTAGTGATCTTGGAACGCTTCTCTCAATGCTTTTCAAGCATCGAAATAACATTTAAAAAAAAACCCACTTAATCTCTTACTTTTCTTAAGGTCCAATAGACCAATTTTGATCTTATTGGATGTTAATCACCGCCACCGTCATCATCATCATCTATATATATATATATATATATATATATATATAACTAAAAAATAAAACGATAAAAATAAACATAATTTATTTAAATATATATTATAATCATCTATTATTAAATATAATAAAAAATAATGTTCAATTTTTTCCAACTATTTAAAAATTAATAAAATTCTAAATAATTTTATAAATTTAAAAAATTAATAAATTATCCATTTCATATTGCAAAAGTAGCAAATTCCACCCCCCATAAATTTAGATCTCAATTATTACAAGTTCACCATAAACAATATAAATAATAATTATAAAACAATTCATGGTAAACATCAACCTTAAATAGATGTTACACATCATAAACAAAAATCGTTATAGGTTAATAAATGTTCCACGTGGGATAGGTTTAAAATACTTTTATGTTACCGTTTTATATATTGAAAATGATGAAGACCAAATAATGAAGCATTTTAATTATTAAAAAAAAAAAGTTTCAAGGAAGATATCCGTATGWGGGAAACACAAAATTTTGGTGATCACGTAAGAATGATAGAAGTAATTTTGGTTTTTAATTTGAAATAAAATTATGATTTAAAAATAAAATAAATACTAGCATATTTTTAAAGTTGGGGAAAGGGCACGCATAAGTGAATGTAAGTAGTTATATTGCACAAAGAAAGGAGATGTATTTTTTTGGATGGTCCATGAGTAGCCAATCTATAAACCTTTTAATAGGTTCCGTCTATTTCTTATTTAATTGTATGTGGATGCTAGTCACGTGTTTAGTACCAATCAAAAGAGGTTTCAATTGATTAATCATAATGGATGTGTTTATTACCGATCAAATGAGGTTTCAATTGATTAATCATTAATGGATATATTGAGGACTAATGGATTAGAAGGAAATTGAAAGTCATTGTTGCATATTTGGATATTGTTGTGAGTACTTGATAGAAGTTGAAAAATATGTGGTCATATGAGATTGATAGGCCACATTGGACAAAAATTAAAATAAAAGGTGTTCCCTGCACTCACAGGTGCTAGGTGCTTCTTGTTATATCCAAACATTGAATTGCCCCATCTCAAACCAAANAAAAAAAAAAAAAAACACCAAGCTTTTAACACATTAGTCTTTCCTGTAAACATTCAATGGTAATGCTCAATGCTTTGAACTACTAAACTTTACGACACTTAGAAAGCATAAAACCTCCACAATACATCACCATCTTTTGATTAGTTGCATATATCAAATAACACTTTCTAGCCTTTGGTTTTTCTTTTTACTCTATTAGGGCTTTGATTGTGCATGAAAAGTGATTAAGATTCGTAGAATTCTTGTAGTATGTGAATATATCATGTTTATTGTTCAAAGTGGCACTTCACTTAAACAATAAGGTGAAAGCGAAACCAAGAGGGATGTGAGAGGATATGGTGCCATGGGCAGTGGCCTAAACAATGAGGTGAGCAACATCAAGAGGGTTGTGAGAGGAGAAGGTCTCATGGGTGGCTGCCTAAATAGTGAGGTGAGCAAAGTTGAGAGGGATGTGAGAGGACAAGGCCTCGTGGTTTCAATTTTTCATTTATTCTCACCGTGTGGTTCGGTGCCTCTTATAGACCTAGTATCCTCGATATTCGGCTCCTTAATATTTATCTCATTATATTTGTAGTCATTATTTATCTCATTATATTTGTAGTAATTTAAAAGTTGAATATGTGAACCTAAGCTTTGAAGAGTAGAAGTGAAATTGAATAGTGAAACATGAGCAAGTTAAAATAGTTCTTATGGAAATCAAAATATTTTTCATATATATTAAAATAATTAAATATCTCAATGCAGTGCACTCCATTTTTTTTTGGAGCTTTATAAGAGGATATGAAATCATCTCTTTTTCAACCTCCTATTTTGAAATTTTATGAATCGCCAAAGAAAAAGTTCCAACCAAACCATGTTTTTTTTTTTTTTCAAGGATTTGAGTCTTCTAAAAACTATGGATGAAACTAACTAAAGTGAAATTACATTTTTTTATGAATTTTGGGTTGAACTAAAAACAATATTCCTACTAAAAATGGGTATCGATGAACAATTAAATCTCACATCATTGCTTTCCTCTTTCTCACATTGATAGACGTATCTCTATGTGCACATGGTATAGTGTCATTTGTCATCGAGAACATTTTATGTGTGCACTTGATTATTTTGTGTGTGCACTTAGTACTTTGATATTTGGTGAAGCTTTATTAATCTTTAGATAGAATGGCTTTCAAATAAAATGCATTCAAACAAAATAAGCATCTAATAAGTTTTTATGAATGCACTTGAGGATTGTTTTGTGTGTTAAACATCTAATAAGTTTTTATGAATGCACTTAGGGATTGTTTTGTGTGTGCACTTAGTACTTAGATATTTGGTGAAGCTTTATTAATCTTTTTAGTACTTTGATATTTAGTGAAGCTTTATTAATCTTACTTAATACTTCGATATTTGGTGAAGCTTTATTAATTTTTTAGTACTTTGATATTTGGTGAAGCTTTATTAATCTTTAGATAGAAGAACTTTCAAATAAAATGCATTCAAACAAAATAAGCATCTAATAAGTTTTTGCATGTTACTAGTGTAGAATACTTAACTTAGTTTTTTTTTTTTTTTTAATTAAATTTTTTAATTAGTAATAGCAAGAGTTGTTTTTATTATTTAACTAAATTAGTTTTAAATGACTTGGATTCTCATTTCTTAATTAGTAATAGCAATTCAATGTAACTTAACTTGTTTTTAATCATTTTCAACCCACCTAATTTTCATGTGCATTTCAATGTATTAACGATGAAAAAGTTGTCACCAAGAACCTTGATTCGAGTCTTTGACCTTTGTGTTGCTTCCATCAACAAGTGTTGCTTTATTACTTGATTAACCTTGATTCGAGTCTTTGACCTTTGTGTTGCTTCCATCAACAAGTGTTGCTTTATTACTTGATTGTTTTGATATCCAAACAAAATAAGTGCTGCTTTATTACTTGATTGTTTTGATATCCAAACAAAATAATGAATGAACTATCATATGGCTTGGAATTTATCCACGTTATCTGGAATATTCAACATAAAAGATTATTTAAATAGCATGGCCACCAAACTATGTGTGTCAATACATCTCACAGGTTGTATTACAAATAACAAGCGTGTGGAATATTCAACATAAAGATTATTTAAATAGCCCGTTTTACATGAAGATTATTTAAATAGCATGGCCACCAAACTATGTGTGTCAATACATCGCCAAACTATGTGTGTCAATACATCTCACAGGTTGTATTACAAATAACAAGCGTGTGGAATATTCAACATAAAAATTATTTAAATAGCCCGTTTTACATGGCCACCAAACTATGTGTGTCAATACATCTCATAGGTTGTATTATGAATACAAAGTGTGTCTCACTACATGTGCCAAAATACATCATACACGTTGAATTACAAATACACAGTGTCAAACGTGTATAAATCATAGTGAATAGTTGTGTGGTATGTAGAGTGCACTATGTACCTTCACGCTATGTAAGAAAACTCTAGAAAACACCTAGAAGAGGAAAGAAAGTATAATTTTCATTGAAGTGTGGTATGTAGAGTGCACTATGTACCTTCATACTCTGTAAGAACAATCGAAAAAACACCTAGAAGAGGAAAAAACGTCTAATTTTCATTGAAGTGTGGTATGAAGAGTGCATTATGTACCTTCACCCTATGTAAGAACAGTTTAGAAAACCCTAGATGAAGAAAAAAGTCTAATTTTCATTGAAGTGTGGTATGTAGAGTGCACTATGTACCTTCACCCTATGTAATAACACTCAAGACAACACCTAGAAGAGGGGGAAAAGCCTACTTTTCATTGGAGTGTGGTATGTAGAGTGCATTATGTACCTTCACCCTACTTAAGAACACTCTAAAAAACACCTAGAAGAGGGGAAAAATATAATTTTCATTTAAGTGCACTATGTGCCTTCACCCTATGTAAGAAGGTAGGAGAAAACACCTAAAAGAGGATAAAAAGTCTAATTTTCATTGAAGAATTGTTGTTGCTAAGTGCACTAGTTTGTTTCAATTTGTTAATTCAAATTGTCCATTTCATTAGTGTTATGTTAATAGCATTAGTGTTATGTTAATAACATGGCAACTTTGTTTACAAGCATATATATATATATATATATATTGGGAATTGGAAGTTGATACTTTGTTGCCAAACCACCACTATATGAGCTAGCTAATGATTAGACTTATGAATTTTCTTATTGAATCAATAAGTGGGACTCTAAGAAAATTGCATCCTTTCATAGTTACACTTGACTTTCCTTATTGAATCAATAAGTGGGACTCTAAGAAAATTGCATCCTTTCATAGTTAGACTTGACTTTCTTACTCTAAGAAAATTGCATCCTTTCTAATTCAATAAGTGGGACTCTAAGAA
>JASDQU010103870.1:150603-177073 GCA_032191745.1 Picea mariana | reverse complement strand
TCAATTGACTTAAGCAATCATGTTCCCAAACTTTTCCCATGTTGTGCTTCTAAGTCTCTTGTAAATAAAACCCAAGTATAATGATAAAAATGTGACTTCCTTTTAACTACCTATTGATACCATTGATATGGTTTATTCTCAAAGTTCAAAGTTGTTATGTGAATCCTTTGCTTATAATCCATAATATTATGTAGTTCAAAATATTTCTCTATTTGGTTCACCCAGGTAAAGACCCTTGTTCCATCAAACTTCCTTAATTCAACCTTGGGAAGGTTCACTCCTTTTGGAGACCATCCACAAGTAACTCCATTATTGGAGTTAAATCCCCCTAAAAAATTCTTATTATTAGAAATTTGTTCAACCTGAACACTACCTTTATTTTCACGAGTCCCTTCAGACCCCTTATCAATATTAGGTAGCCTCCCATATAAGGCTTCTAGATTCTTTTGTTCCATATGTTCCAAATTTCCATCCATCTCTTGTTCTACTTGTTCCATATTTCTTTTCATCTCTTCCTTATTTTCATCCATCATAGTTTCCATGTCATCCATATTCTTTTTCATTTGATCTTCCAACACTCCTTTAAGGTATTCTTGAGAATGTGTTAAATCCACTTGTTTCAACACACTAACACTCATTTCATCAACTTGATTCTTTAATCGGGTTAGCTTGTTTTCAAAGTCTTCATTTTCTTTGGAATTCATGCTTGAGTTTTTATGAGTGCTAGTAGTATTTATTATAGAACCCTTTTTCCTTGTGAGCAAATGAAAATAATATTCCTTTGTTTTCTCTTTATCACAAATTTTGAATCACCAAAAACAAATCTTCCAATCAAAAGTTATGCCAATTGCAAGTTATGTACCTTTCAAACCCTAATTTTGAGTATGTTTGGATGGTTGATCTTTGTCCTAAAATATCTATGAACTTTGAACCCTTCTGAATATGAAATTTTGGCATGTAGTACTCTGACATGGATTCTTAAACTCTTGAAAATTACACAGTCTTAACCTTCACTGATAAAAAGTTATAGAAAAAATACAAAAATGTCTTGTTTAAGACTAATTTTAGGATCAGCGAACAACCCCAACTTCCACAAGATATATCTTACAAATTATAATGATTCAAAATTTGAAAAATTTTCCACATATAATTCACTATGGCTCCTTAAGATTTTGAAAATTTCAGAGTTTGAAACTTCACAAAAAAAAGTTACAATGAAAATTCCAAGATGACTTTTTACAATTTATTTCAGGATTGGTCCCAAGCCTTGTTTTCCATGGACTATTTCTTCAAACTTATAGCGAACCATAACTTGAAATTTTGACCACCTATACTATGAAATTTATCGTAAGTATCCACAAAATTTAATTGTTTGAAACTTCTCAGAAAAAAAAGAGTTATAGCAAAAATTCCAAGATGACTGGTTTAAAATGGATTTCAAGATGAGTCACAGACCTTGTATTCCATAGGTTGTATCTTTGAAGTTATAAGGACCAAGACATCCAATTTTTTACCACCTCTACCTTGATATTTCACCTAAGTCTCCTCAAAATTTCACATTATAGAACGTCCCAGAAAAAAAGTTACAGTGAAAATGCTAAGGTGTCTTAGTTGGAGGAGCAGAACCCTAAGATCTTGAGCTCTGATACCAGTTGTTATGACCCAATGCCTTTAAAATGATAAAATATCAATGAATACAGTCCACTGCGAGGGGGAAAACTCCTTTTACAATATATCCAATTCATAATATAATATGAGATGAGATAAGATGAGACAAGATGATCCTAACACCGGGTCTCCTTCGTGTGTATACATAGGAGACAAAGGGTACAATTATAATGAAAGGGTGCAATGAAGGGTTCTAGCCTACATACCAATATAACACTAGTAATGTAAAAATTCAATATCTAGGGATTGATGATGGGTTTTATACATAACACAAGGCTTTGTCTATGGCTTAACAGTTATGAATAGATCAACAATCATTGTTAATTGATTCTTAAGCATTGCCTTTAACATTAATTAGTAATGGGAGTTGAGATTTGGTCTACTACCCCAGTCAATTCCAAGATTAAATTAAAAAACTACCTTAAGAAACCAACTTTATTTCTTCCTTTTAATCAACAATGAAGTATTGTAAGCCAAAAGATCGAGCTATAGTAATTATGCTCAACTAGGTTCAATAAGAAAAACCATGAATAGTCATCCCTTGGACCCTTCTCTATTTTCCCAATTTCTCATATTTCACCACCTATAGGACTTGCTCGTAGGTAATGGCCCACACAATTGTGGTCACCAGCAACCTAGTTAAGACAACCCACGAACACCCATTCATATTCCCACTAAATTCTACAAGCACTCTTGTAGCTAAGATTTTTAAGATGTTTCCTTCGAGACTTTAATATTTCTATGACAACTTGCAATACCCAGGGTTCATATCAGACCATGATTTATCTTCCATAGATTTGTCACAATTACAACAGAAATAAAAAGATATTACACCAAAAACTATGGTAATTACAGAGTTGGAAAACCACATAAAAAGCAACATCTATTAATAGGAAGTATAACCCTTTCTCTCCACATATTTCCCAGGCAACTCTAACTCCATTGAACAAACTTTCCCAACTTTCTCTATTCAAGATTCTTGGCATTTGTTTAACCAATAAAAAAACCTAACCATTGTCACAACTATCTTTCAACTTAAGGGAATTATTCCCCAAGCTACAATCGTTGTTAGTCTACAAACAATGATTGTTGGGACAAACATAAATAAACAAACAATATTGAAATCCAACCACAAAATTGTTGGTTGTTCTTCATATAAGATAAGATCAACATTCAATATATTATTACAATAATGAGTGTTCCATATATAGGGAACATAAGGTGACCATCCATGAAAGGATGCATCCCTTGAATAATCAATAACTATTTATTATCATCATTTACTTATTATATATGATATTTAATAATCAATAATAATCATATTATTAATTATTATCTTTAGAGAATGTCTTCCCGATGTTGTCTAAACATCAACACTCCCTCTCAACGAGGGAGACATTCTGCAACATGCCACTCTTGTCTTTGAAGTATACAAACTTCACCCTAGACTCATGACACTTGTCTATCAGTCTTGGGAGACATCTCTCTCCCACCTGAATCGAGGAGAAACTCCTTTTACAGCTCTCCCTCTGAGCTAATTAATTCAGGCTCACTCTGGGTCCGCACGTAATAACATATAACATCTTGAGTCTTTATCATTCCTTGTCAAATCG
This sequence comes from Picea mariana, assembly GCA_032191745.1. Taxonomy (NCBI): domain Eukaryota; kingdom Viridiplantae; phylum Streptophyta; class Pinopsida; order Pinales; family Pinaceae; genus Picea; species Picea mariana. The sequence continues at coordinate 173,792 of JASDQU010103870.1, read as the reverse complement.
CCATGACTAGAACAAAGACTACACCAAGATCTTTCACCACAGGCACACACTTATGAGTGAATGTCGGCTTGATGCTAACTGACATGTGGAAAGCACTTCAAGCACCTCGAGTCCATATTATTCCTTGTGATGATCAAGGAAGGACTACGCCTGGGCCCATTTATGACAAGTGCACCTTTGTGATAAATGTATCATATCTCCCTTGGTTTGCAGCCCAATGTAGGAGAAGTTATGCCCGATGTTGAAACATCAACACTCCCTCTTACCTAGGGAGGTATCTTTCCATAGTAGTACACAACTACTGTCCAGAGACACGCAGTCTCCGCCAGTGGTACAAAACCACCATAGTAGTAAAAGATTTGTCACACATGGCACTCCTAGGTGGACTTATAGAAGCTACTCCCTCTAGAAACACTCAGGGTCAACTCCCCATAGTGTGAGACATCAAGGGTCAACTCCCTTGAAATGTCCGCATGTTCTCTGAACATGGGACGATGGGCTATAAGCCCAAATGCACTTATTCCTTCTCAAATAAGTGTTCCACTTATCCTTTATTGGATAAGTGTCCTCACAGATCAACTCCACTCAATTCATAGAGGAGTACGATCTAGAGAAAGTTTGTCACACATGGCATTCCATGTGGACTTCTAGAGGCTACACCCTCTAGAAACACTAGGGTCAACTCCCATAGTGTATGACGTCAAGGGTCAACTCCCTTGACATGTCCTCATGTGCTCTCCACATGGGACGTTGGGTTATAATCCCAACTGCATTTATTCTTTCTCGAATAAGTGTTCCACTTATCCCTTCTCGAATGAGTGTTCTCATAGATCAACTCAATTCAATTCACATAGGACTATGATCTGGAGAAAGTTTGTCACACACGGCATTCCATGTGGACTTCTAGAGGCTACACCCTCTAGAAACACTAGGGTCAACTCCCATAGTGTATGACGTAAAGGGTCAACTCCCTTGACATTTCCTCATGTTCTCTCCACATGGGACGTTGGGTTATAATCCCAACTACACTTATTCCTTCTCGAATAAGTGTTCCACTTATCCGTTCTCGGATAAGTGTCCTCACAAATCAACTCAACTCAGTCACAAAGGAGTATGATTTGGAGAATGTATCAGAAAGCTTCAACCATCAACACTCCCTCTCAGTGAGGGAGGCATTCTCTGCCACGCCAAGTCTATCACAGAAGTACTTAAACTTCATCCTGGTTTGGTAAGAACATCAACAAACTGCTCATCTGTAGGAAGGTACTACACCAATATTTCCTTCCTCTGCACCATGTCTCAGATGAAATGGTACTTGATCTCAAGGTGGTTCGATTTGTCACGAAACACTGAATTATCAAATATCTTCACACAACTTTAGTTACCATAATGAATAATGGTGGAATCCAGCACATGTTCGAATAAATTTGCAAGGAGCTTGTGAAGCCACACTGCTTCACAGATTGTCATATTTAATGCAATGTAATCTGCTTCTGTTGTGCTCAAAGCCACAGAAGTTCGTTTCCTACTACACTAGGAAACCATGGAAGATCCCAAAGTGAAGCAACACCTGAAGGTGTTCTTTCTCTCCATTGCATTCCCTGCCCAATCAGAGTCAATATATTCCTGCCATATCATATCAATACTGGAAGTATATCTCAGACCATGTCGAACTGTGCCCCGCAAGTATCTCAACACATGTTTCACAACAATCTAGTGTGTCTATCTCAACTGACTTATAAACTTGGCTAAGTGCACTCACTGCATAACAAATATTTGGTCTGGTGTTAACCAAATACATCAATTATCCAATCAGCTGTCTATACAGAGTAAGATCCATTTCGTCAAAATCGAAAGAAGACACACTTGGTTTCTTTAGATTCGTCATCATTGGTATAGCCACGGGCTCGAAGTTTAGTATCTCAAACTTCTTCAATATCTAAATTGTGTATTCCCCCTGACTCGGGAAGATCTCATCAGTTCTCTACCACACTGCTAGTCCCAAGAAGTAGTGAATCATACCAAGGTCCTTCATCTCGAACTCAAAGGCCAACGCATACTTGCATTCAATAATAAAGCTCTATGTACCTGTGAGGAATAAATAATCAACGTAGAGGACCAAAATCAAGGTCTCACCATTAACAGTTTTGTAGTACAGGTTGGGATCAACAACACTTTTGTTGAAGCCCAAACACATTAGGTGTCCATCAATCCTCGCATACCAAGCTCGAGTTGCCTGCTTGAGTCCATACAGGGCCTTCTTCAACCTACACACATGAGACTCCTTCTCATGTATGACGAGACCATCTGGCTGCTCGATGTATATTTCTTCCCCAATCTCTCCATTGAGAAAGGTTGTCTTCACATTCATCTGATGTAGTTTCCAACCCATGGATGCTGTGAGGGAAATAATCATTCGAATAAAAGTGTATCGAGCAACAAGAGAAAATGTCTCCTCATAATCTATTCCCTCCACCTGAGAGAATCCTCTAGCAACAAAACTTGCTTTGTGCTTCTTGATTCTTCCGTCAGTTGTATGTTTGATCTTATAGATCCATTTGGAAGTCACTACAGACTTCCTTTCAGGTCTCAGAACAATATACCACACATCATTCTTCATGATGGACTAATACTCCTCCATCATGGCATGTCTCCATACTAGATGCCTCCTCATAACATGAAGGCTCGGAATCAATGATGTGGCTCATATCTGCGGCATAGCACGAATATCTTTGAGGTCTCTTGCTCTCTCGGAAGGTACCACGAGGAGCTACATGTCTTTCTGCCTCCTGCAGAGTCTAACGAGTCCATGTAGGTCTCTTCTTACCTACTACAATATTTCTGGGAACATCAACTGGAGGTACAAGATCAATGGAATCAATAGGCTCAACTATCTCCCTCTGAACTGTTGGAGGGTGAGGGGGAGAAGGAACCATCTCTTCTTGTTTCTCACTATCAATATCCATGTGAGATCCTCTAGATCTCATGAAGGCTACCTCCTCCTCAAAGGTAACATCTATGCTCACCTCAATCTGATTTTGACCATGGATGTAGATCCGGTATGCCTTCGAAGACTCATTGTACCCCACAAATGTACCCTTTCTTCCTGAAGGGTCTATCTTGGTCCTTTTCTCTTTGCGTATATGAATGTATATTAGACACCCAAATATCCTGAAGTGTCCAACCTCAGGGTTCACTTCGGTGAAGGCCTCCTTGAGAGTCATGTTCCTTAAAGTCTTATTAGAACTTCTATTTTGAACATGCATTGCAATCATAGGAATAGTGTTTCACAAATGAACATATCCATATACTTTTTATCTCAAATATTCTACAAATAAATAGGGCAGCCGTCCTGGAAATCTAAATTCCAAATTTCCCAAAACAATAAGTTGTTTACATATGTTCGATCATCATGTTGAGAATGAATGTGTCGGTTTCGCTAAAATCCATTGATTCTAGAAACGATGAAGCCAACAATTCCACAAAAGATTGACCACCAAGCATGTCTGAAGTTTTTCATTGATCTCAATTACCGAGAATCTCAGATGATCAATATCCCATATGTGATATATGACTAACTTCCATTTACGTTCATAAAGTACGATCTGTATGCATCTTCGTGAAAACAAATCTCAAGCCCTTTAACTTAAGCCAAGCATCAAACTCCGAATCGTAGGCCCGGATGTTGAGTTTATGTCTAGGAGCATCCTTGTTATACTCACAGTGACAAGTGATTAACAGGTTTTGCACAACAACTACAGTAGATGCGTCGTTCCACCAGTAATTCAACAAATTTAGTGGAAATGGAGACCAAGCAGAGTATTCCATGTCAAACACTATTCCATTCCCTAAGCTTCATATGAATATCTTATTGACCAGAATAGTAGAGCTCAGTACGTGGTCAAAACCAATGTGAAGTGCATCGATTAGGGTTTGAGAACTGGAAATGTGTGTCAATTTCTTAGTAGATGGCTCATACATTTCACCCCATGGATCAGTTTGATCATTGCATGCTCCGAACACGTAAATTATTCCATGAACAATGGCATCAAAAGTCCCTCACCTAGATATAATGGTGGGAGCTATACCACACCATTTATACATTTTTGGATCATACACGTAGACATTGTTGTACTTGAATCTGTTTATTCGACCACCGATAACGTATATTATTTTTCATCTACAGGAAATCACAGGTCAAATGAATATGTGGGAGGCATAATTTGATGGACGCTTCTCTGAATGCAATCCATAGGTAGCCCTAAAAGCGCAAGTGTCTTATCCCAAACTTGGAGACATTTATCATTATCGTCACCTTGTGCAAAAACTTTGTTTGGCTTGTAATTAGAATTGTAATATATACATCATGTTGACTGTCATTTTTGTCGTATCTCTCTTGCAGTGGCACAAAACAATACCTATCGCTGTAACTGGGTACATCTCCCCTCACAATATTTGTGTTGACGATCCCTCGGGATGATCAACAATCACTTGGACTGCTGCTTTTGTCGTAAGTTTGCTCGAAGATCGGAAGATTTTGCACTCATCCGCTCCCATCAACCCGTCAATGGCAATTCCAGAGAGATCCACAACAACTACCTTTGTACTGAAAGCGAGTTTTGACTCGAGTTTAACCATGCAGGGAAATCCATATAAAATCACTGCCCACCACAGTTTACTACCAGCTTCCCTCTAGCAGGCATGGACTGCCCTATTTTCCTGGGCCTTCCCGTGAGGGAGACAGCCAAGTCCCGCTCTGATACCATGTTGGTTGTTCTTCATATAAGATAAGATCAACATTCAATATTATTACAATAATGAGTGTTCCATATACAGGGAACCATAAGGTGACCATCCATGAAAGGATGCGTCCCTTGAATAATCAATAACTATTTATTATTATCATTTACTTATTATATATGATATTTAATAATCAATAATAATCATATTATTAATTATTATCTTTAGAGAATGTCTTCCCGATGTTGTCTAAACATCAACAAAAATATTAGTTAAAATATTGATAAACTAAAAGCATTATTATGCATGTGAAGGTACCAACTTAGGAGCGGTATGGTGTTGAATTCTCCCAAAATTATGGCCCTTTCCAACTTAGGAATTGTTAATCAGTTTCTACCCAACCACACCCCACTGCGAAGGAAATCTAGCGCGTGCTAGATTTCCTTCTTGCACAGGAACGAACGCATCTCGAACAACATCATCCCACTGCGAAGCATGCTAGCTTTCCTTCTCACACAAGCACGAGCGCTTCTCGAACAACATCACCCCACTGCGGAGGAAAGCTAACGCGTGCTATCTTTCCTTCTTGCACAGACACGAGAGCATCTCGAAAAACATCATCCCATTGCAAAGAAGGCTAGCACATGCTAGCTTTCCTTCTTGCATAGACATGAACACATCTTGAACAACATCATCCCACTATGGTGGAAAGCTAGCGTGTGCTAGCTTTCCTTCTTACACAGGAACCAGGGCATCTCAAACAACATATTCCCACTATGGAGGTGTTAGATTTCCTTCTTGCATAAGCACCAACGCATCTCGAACAACATTGTCCCACTGTGGAGAAAAGGTAGTGTGTGCTAGCTTTCCTTCTTGCACATGCACCAACGCATCTCGAACAACATAGTTCCATTGTGGAGGAAAGTCAGTGCATGTTATCTCTCCTTCTTGCACAGACACCAGCGCATCTCGAACAACATTGTGCCAATGTGAAGGAAAGATAGTGTGTGTTAGCTTTCCTTCTTACATAGGCTCAACGCAAGGCACCAACACATCTCGGACAACATTATCCACTATGGAGGAATGCTAGCATGTGCTAGCTTTCCTTCTTGCACAAGCACTAGTGCATCTCGAACAACATCATCCCACTATGGAGGAAAGCTAGCGTGTTCTAGCTTTCCTTCTTACACAAGCACCAACGCATTTTGAATAACATTATCCCACTGCGAAGGAAAGCTAGTGCATGCTAGCTTTCTTGCATTAGCTTTCCTTCTTGCACAAGCATCGACAAATTTTGAACAACATCATCACTAGCATGCTCATTCCTGCACAAGAAGGAAAGTCAGCGCATGCTAGCTTTCCTTCTTGCCAAGGCACCGATGCATCTTAAACAACATCATTCCACTATGGAGGAAAGCTATCACGTGCTAGCTTTCGTTCTTGCACATGCATGAGTGTATCTCGAACAACATCATCCCACTATGGAGGAAAGCCAACGCATGCTAATTTTCTTTTTTGTATATCCACAAGCAAATTTCTAGCAACATCATCCCACTACAGAGGAAAGCTAATGTGTGCAAGCTTTCCTTCTTGCACAGGCACAAGCGCATCTCGAACAACATCCTCCCACTACAAAGGAAACCTAGTGCATTCTAGCTTTCCTTCTCGCATAGGCTTGAGTGCATCTCGAACAAAATCATCTAAATGTGGAGGAAATCTAGTGTGTGCTAGCTTTCCTTCTCACACAAGCTCGAGCGCATCTCGAACAACATCATCCCACTGCAAAGGAAAGCTAGCGCGTGCTAGCTTTTCTTCTTGAGCAGGCACGAGTGCATCTCGAACAACATTATCTGACTACATAGGAAAGCTAGCGTGTGCTAGTTTTTCTTCTTGCACATGCATGAGCTCATCTCGTACAACATTATCCCACTACAAAGGAAAGCTAGTGCCTGTTAGCTTTCCTTCTTGCATAGGCATGAGTGCATCTCAAACAATATCATCCAACTGCGAAGGAAAGCTCGCTTGTGCTAGATTTCCTTCTTGCACAGGAATGAGTGCATCTCAAACATCATCCCACTATGGAGGAAAGCTAGCATGTTCTAGCTTTCCTTCTTGCACAGGCAGATGCACATCTCAAACAACATCATCCAACTGCAGAGGAAAGCGATTGTGTGTTAGTTTTCCTTCTTGCATAGGCATGAGCATTTCTCGAACAACATCATCCCACTATAAGGAAAAGCTAGGCACGAGCGCATCTCAAACAACATCGCCCCACTGCGGAGGAAAGCTAGCACGTGTTAGCTTTCCTTCTTGCACAAGCACAAGCGCATATTGAATAACATCATCCCACTACAAAAGAAAGCTAACACATGCTATCTTTCCTTCTTGCACAAGCACGAGCACATCTCGTACAACATCATCCCACTACGGAGGAAAGCTAGTGCATGCTAGCTTTCCTTCTTGCACAGGCATGAGCGCATCTCGAGCAACATTATCCCACTACGGAGGAAAGTTAGCGCATGCTATCTTTCCTTCTTACACAGGCTCGAGCACGTCTCTAACAAAATCATCCCACTGCAAAGAAAAGCTAGCACATGTTAGATTTCCTTCTTACACAAGCACAAGCACATCTCAAACAACATCATCCCACTATAAAGGAAATCTAGTGTGTGCTAGATTTCCTTCTTGCACAGGCCTGAGCGTATCTTGAACAACATCAGCCCACTGCAAAGGAAAGCTACTGGGTACTAGCTTTCCTTCTTGCGTAGGTGCGATCTCATCTCGAACAACATTGTCCCACTACAGAGGAAAGTTAGTGTGTGCTAGCTTTCCTTCTTGCATAGGCAAGAGTGCATCTCGAAAAATATCATCCAACTGTGGAGGAAACCTCGCTCATGCTAGATTTCTTTCTTGCATAGGAATGAGCGCATCTCAAACATCATCTCACTATGGAGGAAAGCTAACTTGTGCTAGCTTTCCTTCTTGCACAAGCACGAGCGCGTCTTGAATAACATCATCCAACTATGGAGGAAAGCTAGTGCGTGCTAGCTTTCCTTCTTGCACATGAACGAACGCATCTTGAACAACATCATCCCACTATGAAGCATGCTAACTTTCCTTCTCGCACAAGCACGATCGCATCTCAAACAACATCACCCCACTACGGAGTAAAGCTAGCGCGTGCTAGATTTTCTTCTTGCACAGGAACGAACGCATCTCGAACAACATTATCCCACTGCGAAGCATGCTAGCTTTCCTTCTTGCACAAACACGAGCGCATCTCAAGCAACATCACCCCACTGTGGAGGAAAGCTAACCCGTGCTAGCTTTCCTTCTTGCACAGACACAAGAGCATCTCGAGAAACATCATCCCACTGTAAAGAAGGCTAGCACATGCTAGCTTTCATTCTTGTACATGCATGAGCACATCTTGAACAACATCATCCCATTATGGTGGAAAGCTAACGTGTGTTATCTTTCCTTCTTACACAGGAACTAGGGCATCTCGAACAACATCTTCCCACTATGGAGGTGTTATCTTTCCTTCTTGCATAGGCACCATTGTCCCACTGCGGAGAAAAGGTAGTGTGTGCTAGCTTTCCTTCTTGCACATGCACCAATGCATCTCGAACAACATAGTTCCATTGTGGAGGAAATTTAGTGCATGCTAGCTCTCCTTCTTGCACAGACACCAACACATCTTGAACAATATCGTGCCAATGTGAAGGAAAGATAGTGTGTGCTAGCTTTCCTTCTTGCATAGGCCCAACGCAAGGCACCAACGCATCTCAGACAACATTATCCGCTATGGAGGAATGCTAGCACGTGCTAGCTTTCCTTCTTGCATAGGCACCAGTGCATCTTGAACAACATCATCCCACTATGGAGGAAAGTTAGCGTGTGCTAGCTTTCCTTCTTACACAGGCACCAACGCATTTCGAATAACATCATCCCACCGCGAAGGAAAGCTAGTGTGTGCTAGCTTTCCTTCTTGCACAAGCATCAACACATTTCAAACAACATCATCACTAGCATGCTCGTTCCTGCAAAAGAAGGAAAGCCATCACGTGCTAGCTTTCCTTCTTGCAAAGGCACGAATGCATCTTAAACAACATCATTCTACTATGGAGGAAAGCGATCGTGTGCTAGCTTTCGTTCTTGCACAGGCACGAGCATATCTCAAACAACATCATCCCACTATGGAGGAAAGCCAGTGCATGCTAATTTTTCTTTTATGTATAGCCACAAGTGGATTTCTAGCAACATCATCCCACTGCAGAGGAAAGCTAATGCGTGCAAGCTTTACTTCTTGCACAGACACGATCACATCTCGAACAATATCCTTCCACTGCGAAGGAAAACTAGTGCATGCTAGATTTCCTTCTTGCATAGGGTTGAGTGCATCTCGAATAACATCATCTCAATGCAGAGGAAGTCTAGTGCATGCTAGCTTTCCTTCTCACACAAGCTTGAGTGCATCTCGAACAACATCATCCCACTGTAGAGGAAATCTAGCGCATGCTAGCTTTTCTTCTTGAACAGGCATGAGTGCATCTCAAACAACATTATTCGACTACAGAGGAAAGCTAGCGTGTGCTAGTTTTCTTTCTTGCATATGCACGAGCGCATCTCGTACAACATTATCCCACTACAAAGGAAAGCTAGTGCGTGCTAGCTTTCCTTCTTGCATAGGCATGAGTGCATCTCAAACAACATCATCCGATTGCGAAGGAAAGCTCGCTCGTGCTAGTTTCCTTCTTGCACAGGAATGAGTGCATCTCAAGCATCATCCCACTATGGAGGAAAGCTAGCGTGTGTTAGCTTTCCTTCTTGCACAGGCACATGCGCATCACGAACAACATCATCCAATCGCAGAGGAAAGTGAGTGTGTGTTAGTTTTCCTTTTTGCATAGGCATGAGTGATTCTCAAACAACATCATCCCACTGCAAGGAAAAGATAGCGCATCTTCTTGCATAGGCACGAGCGCATCTCAAACAACATCATCCCACTGCGGAGGAAAGTTAGCACATGTTATCTTTCCTTCTTGCACAGGCACAAGCGCATATCGAACAACAACATCCAACTATAGAAGAAAGCTAATGCATGTTAGCTTTCCTTCTTGCACAGGCACGAGCACATGTCGTACAACATCATCCCACTGCGAAGGAAATCTAGTGCATGCTAATTTTCCTTCTTGCACATGCATGAGCGCATCTCGAGCAACATCATCCCACTATGGAGGAAAGCTAGCACATGCTATCTTTCCTTCTTACACAGGCTCGAGCACGTCTCTAACAACATCATCCCACTACAGAGAAAAGATAACACATGTTAGCTTTCCTTCTTGCACAAGCCCAAACGCATCTCGAACAACATCATCCCATTGTAAAGGAAAGCTAGTGTGTGCTAGCTTTCCTTCTTGCGTAGGTGCGAGCTCATCTCAAACAACATTGTCCCACTACAGAGGAAAGTTAGTGTGTGCTAGCTTTCCTTCTTGCACAACTAGCATTTTCTAGCTTTCCTTCTTTCACAACTAGCATGTGATAGCTTTCCTTCTTGCATAGGCAAGAGCGTATCTCAAACAATATCATCCAACTGTGGAGGAAAGGTCACTCGTGCTAGATTTCTTTCTTGCATAGGAACGAGCGCATCTCAAACATCATCCCACTATGGTGGAAAGTTAACATCTGCTAGCTTTCCTTCTTGCACAAGCACGAGCGCATCTCGAACAACATCATCCAACTACGGAGGAAAGCTAGTGCGTGCTAGCTTTCCTTCTTGCAAAAGAATGAACGCATCTCGAACAACATCATCCCATAGCGAAGCATGCTAGCTTTCCTTCTCGCACAAGCACGAGCACATCTCAAACAACATCACCCCACTGCGGAGGAAAGCTAGCGCATGCTAGATTTCCTTCTTGCACAGGAATGAACGCATCTCCAACAACATCATCCCACTGCGAAGCATGCTAGCTTTCCTTCTCGCACAAGCACGAGCGCATCTCAAACAACATCACCGCACTGCTGAGGAAAGCTAACACATGCTAGCTTTCCTTCTTGCACAGACACAAGAGCATCTTGAAAAACATCATCCCACTGCAAAGAAGGCTAGCACGTGCTAGCTTCCTTCTTGCATAGGCATGAGAACATCTTGAACTACATCATCCCACTATGGTGGAAAGCTAACGCGTGCTAGCTTTCCTTCTTACATAGGAACCAGGGCATCTCGAGCAACATCTTCCCATTGTGGAGGTGTTAGCTTTCCTTCTTGCATAGGCACCAACGCATCTCAAACAACATTGTCCCGTTGTGGAGAAAAGGTAGTCTGTGCTAGATTTCCTTCTTGCACAGGCACCAACGAATCTCGAACAACATAGTTCCATTGTGGAGGAAAGTTAGTGCATGCTAGCTCTCCTTCTTGCACAGACACCAACGCATCTCAAACAACATTATCCACTATGGAGGAATGCTAGCACATGCTAGCTTTCCTTCTTGCATAGGCACCAATGCATCTCGAACAACATCATCCCACTATGGAGGAAAGCTAGCATGTGCTAACTTTCCTTCTTTCACAAGCACCAACGCATTTCGAATAACATCATCCCACTACAAAGGAAAGCTAGTGCGTGCTAGATTTCTTGTATTAGCTTTCCTTCTTGCACAAGCATCAACACAATTCGAACAACATCATCACTAGCATGCTCATTCCTGCACAAGAAGGAAAGCCAACACGTGTTATCTTTCCTTCTTGGAAAGGCACGAATGCACCTTAAACAACATCATTCCACTATGGAGGAAAGCTATCGCGTGATCGCTTTCGTTCTTGCACATGCACAAGCGTATCTCGAACAACATCATCCCACTATGGAGGAAAGCCAACGCGTGCTAATTTTCTTTTTTGTATAGCCACAAGCGGATTTCTAGCAACATCATCCCACTACAAAGGAAAGCTAATGTGTGCAAGCTTTATTTCTTGCACAGGAACGAGCGCATATCAAACAACATCCTCCCACTGCGGAGGAAAGCTAGTGCATGCTAGCTTTTCTTCTTGCATAGGCATGAGTGCATCTCGAACAACATCATCTCAATGCGGAGGAAATTTAGTGTGTGCTAGCTTTCCTTCTCAAAACAAGCTCGAGCGCATCTCAAACAACATCATCCCACTGTAGAGGAAAGGTAGCATGTGCTAGCTTTTCTTCTTGAACAGGCACGAGTGCATCTCGAACAACATTATCTGACTACAGAGGAAAGCTAGCGTGTGCTAGTTTTCCTTCTTGCACATGCACGAGCACATCTCGTACAACATTCTCCCACTACAAAGGAAAGCTAGTGCGTGCTAGCTTTCCTTCTTGCATAGGCATGAGCGCATCTCAAACAACATCACCTGACTGCGAAGGAAAGCTCGCTCGTGCTAGATTTCCTTCTTGCACAGGAATGAGTGCATCTCAAACATCATCTCACTATGGAGGAAAGCTAGCACAAAGCTAGCATGTGCTAGCTTTCCTTCTTGCACGGGCACAGGCGCATCTCAAACAACATCATCCAACTGTAGAGGAAAGTGAGTGTGTGCTAGTTTTCTTTCTTGCATAGGCATGAGTGCTTCTCGAACAACATCATCCAACTGCAAAGGAAAGTGAGTGTGTGCTAGTTTTCCTTCTTGCATAGGCATGAGTGCTTCTTGAACAACATCATCCCACTATAAGGAAAAGCTAGCACATCTTCTTGCACAGACACGAGTGAATCTCAAACAACATCATCCCTCTGCGGAGGAAAGATAGCACGTGCTAACTTTCCTTCTTGCACAAGCATAAGCACATAGCGAACAACATCATCCCACTACAGAATAAAGCTAACGCATGCTAGCTTTCCTTCTTGCACAGGCACTAACATATCTCGTACAACATCATCCCACTACGGAGGAAAGCTAGTGCATGGTAGCTTTCCTTCTTGCACATGCATGAGTGCATCTCGAGCAACATCATCCCACTACGAAGGAAAGCTAGCACATTCTATCTTTCCTTCTTAGACAAACTCGATCGTGTCTCTAACAACATCATCCCACTACAGAGAAAAGCTAGAACATGTTAGCTTTCCTTCTTGCACAAGCCCAAGCGCATCTCAAACAACATCATCCCACTGTAAAGGAAAGCTAGTGTGTGCTAGCTTTCCTTCTTGCACAAGCTTGAGGGTATCTTGAACAACATCATCCCATTGCAAAGGAAAGCTAGCGGGTGCTAGCTTTCCTTCTTGTGTAGGTGCGAGCTCATCTCGAACAACATTGTCCCACTACAGAGGAAAGTTAGTGTGTGCTAACTTTCCTTCTTGCACAACTAGCATGTGCTAGCTTTCTTTCTTGCATATGCAAGAGCGCATCTCAAACAATATCATTCAACTGTGGAGGAAATCTCGCTCGTGCTAGCTTTCTTTCTTGCATAAGAACGAGCGCATCTCAAACATCATCCCACTATGGAGGAAAGCTAACACGTGCTAGCTTTCCTTCTTGCACAAGCACAAGCGCATCTCGAACAACATCATCCAACTGCAGAGGAAAGCTAGTGCGTGCTAGCCTTCCTTCTTGCATAGGAACGAACGCATCTCGAACAACATCATCCCACTACGAAGCACGCTATCTTTCCTTCTCGCACAAGCACAAGCGCATCTCAAACAACATCACCCCACTGTGGAGGAAATCTAGCACGTGTTAGATTTCCTTCTTGCACAGGCACGAATGCATCTTGATCAACATCACCCCACTGCGGAGGAAAGCCCATGGAGGAAAGCTAGCGCATGTTGGCTTTCCTTCTTGCACAGAAACAAGTGCATTTTGAACAGCATCACCCCATTGTAGAGGAAATCCTACAGAGGAAGGTTAGCGCGTGCTAGCTTTCCTTCTTGCACAGGAACGAGCGCATCTCGAACAACATCACCCCACTGTGGAGGAAAGCTAGCGCGTGCTAGCTTTCTTTCTTGCACAAGCATGAGCGCATCTCAAACAACATCACCCCACTGCAGAGGAAATCTAATGCGTGTTAGCTTTCCTTCTTGCACAGGAACGAGTGCATCTCAAACAACATCACCCCACTATGGAGGAAAGCTAGCACATGCTAGCTTTCCTTCTTACATAGGCACAAGCGCATCTCGAACAACATCATCCCATTGTGGAGTAAATCTAGCACGTGCTAGCTTTCCTTCTTGCACAAGTATGAGCGCATTTCAAACAACATCATCCCACTATAGAGGAAAGCTAGCACGTGCTAGCTTTTCTTCTTGCACAGTCACGAGTACATCTCGAACAACATCATCCCACTATTGAGGAAAGCTAGCTCATGCTATCTTTCCTTCTTGCACTAGCACCAACACATCTCAAACATCATCCGAAACAACATCATCCCACTATGGATGAAAGCTAGCACATCTAGCTTTCCTTCTTGCACAAACACAAGCACATTTCAAATAACATCATTCCAATATGGAGGAAATCTAGCATGTGCTAGCTTTCCTTTTTCCATAAGCACAAACGCAACTCAAACAAGATCATTCCACTATGGATGAAAGCTAGTGCAATGATTTAAAAAAATCTTGGAGGCATTTTGGAAGGTCGGGGAGGACAAATAAATAGCTAGAATTATGTAATTTTCCCTGAGTACCCCAATAGGAACCTTGCTCGAAATTGCAATACTCTAAGCTTCACTATTGAGCTGAACTAGAAATCTTTGCAGTACCTTGTAGTCCTTATTACCCTCAAATTACTCACTGCCATGGACCCTCGTTCTTGAAAAAAGAATAGAAAAGACAACTTGGGGATTAAACTGTTTAAGCCCTCATGGGAGATTAACCCTCATCAAGTCAATGCTTTCGGATCTCCTTATATATCTATTCTTTTTTAAGTGCCCCCCAAATGGGTTCTTAAAGATTTGGGAAGCTCCTTGGAACATCTTTATGGAAAGGTAGAAATAAAGATGATAAAAAACATTGCTAGTTGGTTGGGCCAGATCTTACTTCCACTTACTTCTGGTGGATTGGGAATTAGAGACTCTGAGATCGCTAACAAAGTGTTAGAAACAAAATTCCTTTGTTCACCAGAAAGAGGAATCAGAAAGAAGAATCCTTTGGTTCAAAGGAGAGAGGATGCTCGAAATATCTCACTCTAATGATCATATCCCATAACATCTGTCTTGTACATCTCTTTGCGACAAAAGTATGTCCAATACATCTCTCTGCCACAAAATTCAAAGCTTCAAATGACCCCTCTAAGGGTGGATAAAATTTCTACCTATAGTAGATCCTATGAGTCTTGTGCACTGCTTTTTTCATATAACAGTTTAGTGACCACAACACATCTATCAATGTATTTCGACATTCAACTGGTATGGTTCACCTTGTATGTGAGAGCTTTGTAATGATTTCCTCAACCAACTTCAGATGGAGATGGGAAAAACGAGAATCTTTTACTAAAAAAGGGGCCAACTTGATATAGGCGTGGCCAGTGTATTTGTCTTTTGTATAAATTGATATAAATATTCCATGTTACTATTAAAAAAAAAGAGCCAAATCTCTTCTTAGGGAGATGGAAGACACCAGGTTACAACAAATTAGCATAAATTCAATTCTGCAGCAAGACAAAGTGCCAAAAAATGGTTTGAGCTTGAAGAAGGAATTCTCAAGATTAAATTGATAGTTGAGAGAATAGAACCCATCAAAGTTCAGCCTCCATGAATAAATGGCTAGGGAGTAGAGTACTAAGTGTTGTCTAATGGTGGAAAACCCCAAGAAGCTATATCCCTCCTCGTGGAGATCAATGTCAAATTTCTAAGAACATGTGAGGTGGATATGGTCACTGCACTATGGACAGAAGTGCAACAAAAAACATTGCCATTGACATCAGCAGTGACAGTGAAGCCGATATTCAAGTATCCCCTCATGTTTTGTTTACTATATCTTGATGTATGGTGAAAATGTAATAGTTGTGCCTCTTAATAGGAAAGGATTTAGTCGTAAAAGAAGTTATTGGGTTTTCATCACAAAGGCTACAAAATTTTTGTATCTTATGGCTGAGAGGAATAGGCCATAAATTTATGAAGAAAAAATATAGTCTTCAGCCATGTTGTATATGTAACTATTTAAATCGTTAATACAGATGTTTCTACTAGAAAAAGTGTAGAGACCATAATATGGTTATCCCTACCTTGTCCATCAAGTTGTGGTCTAGAGGTAAGTTGGAGTGCTTGCCATAAATAATCTCATAAGCCACATTAGATGGTGGAGATTTATATTAAAATACAAGCTATAATGGTGGCTCTTCATTGAGCATTAAGGAATACAAGTTATGTCATCCTTGGACACAACATCAGTAGGTTGTCTTAGAATATCTCTGCTCTATGTATAAACTCGTATGTCCCTGTTGTAAGCATAAATTCGTGTGTCTATGCTCTGTGAGTAAAATTTAAAACTTTGTAAATTGCCATCCCTCGCTTAACCCTTTTTTTATTCCTCCGAGGATCAATTGAATGATGTGTAATTTTGTATGATCTAAAGAGGGTAAGCATTCATCACTAATTTGGTCATTTCTTGAAAATGATTGCTCAGAGTGGTAATTCCATACCTTCGTTTGCTCCCATTTTTGGATTGGAGTCATCTGAAATTTTACAAAACAAAAATTGGTTAACAAAACCAATAATTAAACTGGTTAGAATTAAAATAACAGAGCAACGAGTTGTTGTAAGCTTCATGCGCCTGGGAATTTATGCTCACAGGGTTTGAGCACTCAATGTCATTTTCATTTGTTGGTTCTATTTTATTTGAGCGCATTAATAAATGTATGGACAACTTCTGTTGTCATCAAAACCTCATTTCCTCACTCCTCGTGCATTCAAATGTCAATAAAACTAGTGTTTTGTCAGGAAACTTGTTTTTTGCTGATAGTTGGTCATGAGCCTTTGCTAATTTTTATTCTATCTTGGCCTTTCTTGTAAGAGAATATTTTGGATTCTGGAAACTAATGTTTTGTGAGAAAAAATTTCACTAAGAGAGTTGGTATGAGCCATTGCTACTTCCATCCTATCTTGGTTTCCCTCTGTAAGGGAAGACTTTGGATTTTGAAATCATTTTTTATTAAGAATATGCAATATCTATATTGAGGGGAAAAAATAGGTAAACAAACGAGTATTACGAACATTATTTTGTAAATGCAAGACCCCCCCAAAGGTAAAGACAAATCTATGTTGTTGTTAGAAACATGATTGTGTCATAAACATATGAATAAATTTCCTTGTTGGGTTTTCAATATCTGGCTATGTCGGTCGATATTCCAACTTTAAGGTAATATCCTTGCAAAGTTATTCATGAACTTGAATTCAAATTTGACATTATAATGTTTGTTTTTCAATTGAAGATGAAACAATATTTCAAATTTCACTTTACCTAGAATCTAACAAGTTGGCTTCTAAGTTGTCAGCGATGGAAATTTGTTATGTTGAAATTTTGAGTGTTTGCAACTGCTAGTAACCAGTGGGGTTTATCACAAAGATGGAAAACTATGGAGTGAGGGTTTGGGTCAACACTATTCTAGGAAGTTCCTTTCCAGCCTTGTAAATGAGATTATTAACCTTACGAAATGGGCTTATAATGTGAACGTCTAGTGAAGCTCGAGCTAAGTGGCTAGGACAGTAGCTATGATGGAATTGCTACAATTGGGCATTGTTGTTTTATGTTTGAAGAATTGACATTAGTGAATCAATATTTCGATGAGGGATGGATTGGAGCTCTATCATATAGTAGCAATTTGAAGACTTTTAGGTTGGAAAATTGCAAGAGAATAGATTCTAATCCTGGCCCCGTTGGGCATTTTGGTTTTTGTCTTGCACTTGAATGACTTCATCTATTTCATTGAAAATTACAAGGTAAGGTTGGGTTTGGTGCCTAAGTTTTCATTTTTTAGTGGCTTAGTAAATTTCGTTTTCTTTTATTATTTTGGAGTTGGTAAATATCAAGGGCTCAAGAGGAATACCATGTTTGTTAGACACCCATGTTCTAACATGTTGGTTTGCACTGGTCAAATATCCAATMATTTCAGTCATAAATGTTGTCATAACTCGGGGCTTTCCAAATCACTCTTCCCAAAAGAATCCAACAAAGCTACTTGAAGCAAGGGTGGAAACTTGAACAATAAAATCCCACTTCTCCATCTGTTCATAGAGAGTAGGCTCTACCCATATTGGTGCTGGCTTAGAATACAAATGAAAGCTTAGGTACAAGGTCACCAAAATATTGAACCATGTTCTCACACTAGCTGTGTCCATAGGATTTGAACCCAACCCTAGAAGTCCTAAATTTGTTAGGATTAAAATTCTAGAATGCAACTCATCACTTGAAAGATTGTAAGCAATGATCATATTTTCTGTAAAATGGAAAATTTGTACTGATGGTACCTTTATCTTGACAAGCAAGAGTCTTGTTTATTTCCACTCGAAGGACAACAGATTAAAGGCAAAAGTTGTTCTATAATTGCTAAAATTGCTTTCCATAAGGCATCAAATTCATCAAAGTCAATCCCCAATTTAGCTTGTGTTTCCACCTATTTGGCTTGCTCACGATTTTCTTTTATTGGAAGTGCTTTGGAGAAACACACCCCAAGAGGTTGCACACTCCCTTCGACTTATGTACTAGGTCTAAGGAACAACCATTCTTTGTCAAAATTGCCTTGGACGTGTAGGCAACCTTGTACCTTTTGAACTCATGCTGTTCAGGTGGGGCTAACTAGTGAGAGAACTAGAATGGAGCCCTAGTGGACAACTTAATACTCTTATCAACCTCACCAGTGAAGAGATGCCTTATTGGAAGCATGCACACACCTTAGCCTCATGAGCTTCATATATTATAGTTTTATACATCCATACATAGGTATGCATGGATATATGTACATATGTTTGTACCTACATATATATGAATGTATGTATCTGTGTAATAACCATGTACAACACATGTAGGCCTTTTGCACATATTATATTCAATGGATTTTGAAACGTTTCTGTAGTATTCAAATGAAACATTGCTTTTGATCTTATAACTAGAAGATCCAAATGAAAAATCCAAGGCAATAAAGCCATATGCTCGCATGGTTTTTGGGGGTGATCTATGCTTTACTTCATAACAAAAACTTTAGGGCGTTTTCAGTAGCCAACAATAAAGGCCTTTCTAGAATGTAGCCAACAATAAGAGAAGCGTGTGAATAATTGGGGCTTGAAAAGCAAAGATAATTTTGAAGTAGGATGTTTTGAAGGCATTTACATCATTGTTTGACATTTCTTGTTGCATAATGTCTTTTCCAACCAGCATTTGAAGTTGTCATTTCTTTGTTGTTGTCGTGTCTCATTTCTAACCAACAGATTATCATTTCCAATCATCATTTGAAGCATTATAAAGGCTTAATCATGTTGTTTAAAGGGTGACATGGTCAAACATTCAATATAGGAGAGAGCACCCAGAACAAAAGTCTAATACAGTTACGACTACCAGATATTGAGTGCTCGAATTATTTTGGGCTCTATTTTAGAAGGAAGACTTGGTCAAATACTTGTTAAAAGGAACACTTCCATTTAAAATAATGTGAAATGTTGTCATTTGGTCAAATACAAAAGTGCTTCCCAGCCTCCAGGGCAGGGATTGCTGCCTATACTCTGCCTCTGACTTGAACCAAGATTGTAGACATAGCTTGTAGTAGAATTCTAATTATCAAGATCACTGGCCCAATCATTATCATTACCCCTGTTTGGTATGGATTTTCCCCTACAAGTCTTCTGACTACCATTGTTGATGTCATTATCCCTTTCATAATGTTCGATCCCTAAGAAAAGAGTGCATGTTATTCTACAAGCCATTCATGAATCGATTTCTTAATCATTATAAGAACAAATTGTACAAACATTAATTATGCATGTCCATCAGCAGTTTCGAATGTTAATGGAAGTCGTGCCTTGTTTGGATTTGGAAAACCTTTCATGCGACAACTAAATTTAGTAGATTATGATGGTATACCAAAGTTGCTCAAGAAGAGAGCATTCTATACAAATTCCTATTTGGCATCTTCAAGGCAACAACTCATGTGTCCAAACCATGTTGGGAATGTTTTTACTTTATATATGTCTTCTAAGAAAGATGCAATCCTTCCTTCTAGATTGTTGGAGTCGACTCAAACTTAGTTACCTTAATTCTCATTTTCTCTCAGGAGCCTTTCCAAGATCATGCTAATGCATTGTTTAGAAACCCATCCGAGCCAAATGGCCAGAATAATTGGAGTATTGAGTTATGGTGATGAGCCTTGGCTACTTGACTATCAACTTCATGGATTCTATATAAGTTATATTTGACAATTCTTTCAGATGAGGATGTGTACTTATTTTGGTTGGCTCATTTGTACATAAATCCATAATTTTGTCACTTTAAAAAAAAGGCAACAAACTTATTCAATTTCCAATCACATTCGAACACTGTCAAAAATTTATAAATGCTTGTGAATGCGCTATAAATTTGAGGTTTTGATAAAAAAAACTGGCTTGCTTTTCTCCAAAGATAACTCATATTATTTTCACTTAAATAAGCAATAACTAGCAATGTTTCACCATAAAAGGCTCTCTAAGGTGGCAACTATGTTCTGGTCCAACTATTAACTAGTGGGAGTTTTTCATCACTAGCCTAAGTTGGACTCCCAAAGATATGGTTCCTTGGGACATTGCCTTTGGCATATAACCTGGGCCATAGCTCGAATCTGCCGCATATACACAACCGATAAAGACGTGGAAGGTAAACACTGGGACGACAACGAATCCCAAGTTTGCGTAGATGGGGGACTATTGGAATGAGGAGACAGTTGACAAGATTGTAGACCTATTACAAGAATACCTAGACTTACTTCCAATGACTTTTTCAAAGATGAAGGGAATAACAAGAGACTTGGGCGAGACGAAGATCCCACTAAAACCATGAGCTAAGCCAGTTCGCCAAAGGCCTTATAGGCTAAATCTGAGGTATAAGGAGAAGGTAAAAGCTGAAATAGATAGGATGTTGGAAGTAGGAATTACTAAACCAACAAAAGAATCTGAGTGGATCACTCTGATGGTGGTCCAAGACAAGAAGACAAGAGAAATCAGGATCTATGTAGTTCTAAGGAAGTTAAATGACGCATGCTTACATGACCCATTTCCAACACCATTCACAGATGAGTACTGGAGAACGTAGGAGGCTAGGAAACGTACTCTTCGTCAGATGGATTCTATTTGTACCATCATATAAGAATCGCGTCGAAGGATCGACACAAGACCGCTTTTGCAACGGAATGGGGAAGTCATCGGTACATGATTATGTCCTTTGGATTGAAGAATGCCCCTGCAGTGTTTTCTAGGATAGTAGTTGCAACCTTCAAGGAGTTCATTCATAAGCTCCTAGAAGTCTATTTGGATGACTAGACAATGTTCAGTCTACTGAAAGATCATATAGAAGTTCTTAGACTTATGTTGGATCGCTGCAAGCAATGTCATATTTTGCTGAACTTGAAGAAGTGCATTTTTTGTGCACTGTTTGGAATTATGTTAGGACATGTAGTGTGCAAATAGGGACTATTGGCAGACCCAATTAAGATTGCAGTCATTTTGGATTTAGAACCACCTATATCCTTGCACATGAGGTTATCCACTCTTTGAAACTCACAAGAACACCTGGTATGTTAATATAACTTGATCTGTCCAAAGCTTTTAACACACTCAGTTGGCAGTGCATACAAGCCCTCCTACTTGCCTTCGGGTTCAGCCTTGACTGGGTTGGTTGGATTCTCGAGTTAACCTCAACAACCTTCTTTTCCATTTTAATCAATGGAATCCCATCCTGACCTTTCTCTTCTTCCAAAGGCATTAGGCAAGGTGATCCTCTCTCTCCCTTCCTTTTCATTGTCATGGTGGAAGGCTCGAGCCGTTACATCAAGGTCGCGATAGCAGGAGGCTCCCTCTAAGGGCTTCCCCTTCATGGCTTGAACCCCCCAATTTCACACAGATAGTTTGTAGATGATACAATGACGATGGGTTCCCCCATTGCACGTGAAGCGAGATGCTTACGAGAAATTCTCAATGACTTCAATGTAGCTTCCAGTACGACCATCAATCAAGATAAATCCATGATCTTTTTCTTCAACACCCCCATAGCCATTCAATATTATATTCTCTAAATCCTTGGCTTTAGCAGGGGCTCCTTTCCATCCAACTACCTAGGAGTACCTCTTCTTGACAATGATTTATGTAATAGCTCCTGGGAGGGTTTGATTACCTCTCCGAGAAAAAGACTCCGCTCCTGGACCTTCAGAGCCCTCAACTTGGCCAGTTTCCTAATCCTCCTTAAATCAGTCCTTCAAGCTATTCCCTTATATATTTTCTTTGCATTAGCTGCTCCTATTTTGGTCCTCAACACCATCAAAAGCATTCAACAAAAGTTCCTTTGATAGGGAACAAAGGAAGGTTGTAAATGGGCCTTGGTTAACTGGAAGAAATCGTGTAAACCGAAACAAGCAGGAGGCCTAGGTCTGAGAGACCCCCAAATCCTCAACTAGTTCTTTAGAGTGAAAATTTGGTGGAGGTGGCTCACAAAACCAACCGAAATCTAGGCCAGATTATAGAGGCACAAATATGCTAGCACAACGAGGGAAGATCGGTTGATTAGATGGAACAATAGATAAGGCATATCTCTCATTTGGAATACAACAGAACGCAACAAATCTCTTGTCTAAGATCACGCTTTTTGGAAAATAGGAAATGATACCACTGCTTTATTCTGGACAGACTCTTGGAAACAACTTCTACCTCCCAGTCAACAACAATGGTACATAAGTCTTAGGCCTCACACATATAGCGTAGGACTCAAACTAGTTGCAAATTTCTATAACCCGGGAAATCAACCAGACACTTGGAAAAGATGGAAAACTAAAGAGGCAGAACTAGGACATCCAAACTCCCAAATATTGGAACAATGGCAAGCATAAGCACTAATGCGCAGGATCAAAATTAAGAAGGGTCCAGACATACTTCGCAGGGGACATTCCCCTAAAGACACCTTCACAATTAAAGAGGCACATGGAATAAAAGCCAACTTCTTCGAGCTCAAAAAAAGTCCCATCTGGATCAACGTTTGGAACTCCAAGCTATGGAAAAAAATTAGCACTTTCCTATGGCTAGTCGAGCATAAAATCATTCTTACATGGGACGACTAACAAAGAGAGGATTTATAGGCCCTTGTATTTGTCACCTCAGCCTGGAAAAGGAGGAAACTCACGAACATCTCCTGAACAAATGTACCTTAAGTTCCCACATTTGGGATCAAAGTGCCATTATGATGCGCACATCAGATATAAATCAAGAAGACATTGGTCTCACACCTGCGGGCTGACGGATCCATTCTTAAAAGAATGGATC
>JASDQU010103870.1:123050-136570 GCA_032191745.1 Picea mariana | reverse complement strand
AAATGCTTCTCAAGTTTTTAAATGTGTTAAAGTGCTGCCTAGATATATGGTATTTAAACACAAATTTAGCCACTGTCCAGAATTGTAAACCCTCGTCACTAGCACCAGAAAATGACACAGAGACCTCTCACATTCAGGTGTCTAAATGAATTGAGGAAATTTGCATAAAGCTTCCAAATTCAGCCAGAGCCTAGAGGACTTGCTTGTGAACTGGGTGATGGTTGCTGGCTGCCAGGCTGCAATATCCCTCGGTGACAGTGAAATGAAACAGCTAAAAGACAAGGGAAAACCCCTTTTTAACCTCTCGCGGGCTCTTTTACGAAGGACACGGTTTTAGATGGTGTCCGACATGGTTTTAGGACGTGTCCTGAGGTGATGACATGTGTTGAAGCAGTGTCCGACACGTACCGTAGCGTGTCATTATGGTGACACCGCGGATACGGACACTTGGCCCATAAGGGACGTGTCAGGTGTCTTAGCTTCCAGCTTGTTATGTTTTCTCAACACATGTGAAAGTTGAACCTCTAAGAATCTCTATTGTTGCCATGACCCTCTCACATAGCTTCTGGAGTTGCAAATTCAAGGCTAAGTTTGTACTTGACAGTAGTTATATGACAAGGAATTTGCAAAAGAGCATATCCTGCCTTTACATTGTAACTTTTGGAGGAATTCCCCTGCAACAAAATGTTTTTGGTTGTTGTTGTTAGGGAAGTCAATTTTAAAAAGCAAATGGCATTGTTGCCAACAGGTAACCATGAAAGATAAAGAAATTCCACCCCGAGATAGGAGTTGAACCAATGCGCTTCAAAATGGACAAAATGATAAGATCATTACCCCTAATATGCCACATGATCAACAACTGTACAGTTTTCCCAAGCAGTTGGCAACAAAACTTGTCAACTAAATGGGTATAATACTATAAAGTGTGATTGATAATTGAATTACAATAGACAACCGACCAACTTCCAACATGTGACCATGTATTTTCTCAACATTATCCTGGTTCTCACTTTCAACAATAATTAGGAGGTCGCCACCTTAATACAGGAATAGTCTATATGAATTCTATGTGATACAACATAAAGCAAAAATTGACTAAATCAATAAACTGGAAACCTGAATTACTTTGTTGAGGACATCCAATTTCCACCCCCCTTTCCTTGTGTTTCTTTGTCTATCAGGTTTTTGTCTCCATCTTGTGTATCTCAATAATTACAACTCTCTCTTGTTGTCTGTTGTTAAATTGATCTTAATTTACTCCCACATCCCTCTATGATTCATCTGCTATGTAACCCCAAGACAAAGTTACAAACTGATCTTTTTTCTATTCTACATGTGAGCCAAAATACAGAGTATATGAAGAAAGTTTAATAAATTATGCTCCACAGTCCAAATACAGCCATATGATAAATGAATTACAACAGGTGAAAATACAGAGTTACAAGCAGTGTATATACTTGTTTCAGAATCTGTGGAATGTCATCGATGGGAATTCCTTTGAACAGGAAAAGAAAAGACATTCTTTGTCTCAGACTTCCATCACAATGCACTATAATAAGAACCGAATTATATTGATTTCTGACAAGCTGTTTCCATGTAACTGCTATTTCTCATCTTTAATTCTATACTTTTCATGAACATCATATTATGTCATTTCGGAATTTTTAACCATCATGTATATTTGGCAGTCTCACATGAGGAATGTCATATTAGGAAACTAAGATTATTTTATCTTATGTAACGAATGACATAAGAGGAAACATAGATTATTTTATCTTATGTGATGAATGACATAAGAGGAAACATTGATTATTTTGTCTTATGCGAAGAATATCCAATTTTGGAATTGTTGTAATATTCAGTTGTTCAGAAATGTGAATAGTGTATGTCCAGTTGAGAAAGTGTGTGCTCTTGCAATTTCATGTAAAAAGTATCCAAATTTGGCACCACTATACTTATGTGTAATACGAGTTCTCGATAATGTATGTAATATGTATGGTTGAGAATTTTTTTTCTCTTCCTAAAAACGTCCAATTTTAGCACTGTTGTACATTTGTGTCATTTTAAATTGTGGATTCAGTATGTGAAGTTGAAAATTTCTGTACTCTTGTTATTCAAGTGAAGAATGTCCAATTTTGGCACTACTGTACTCTAGCTTAATACTGAACTGTGGATAGGATATGTACAACTGAGAAATTGTGTGCCCTTGCTGCCTTTTAATTTTACTGTATGCTCTTGTCAAATGCCTAGTACTTTTTCAAATAGGTGATTACTAGTTTGACTTCCATTTACTGTCATTTCACAAAATTAGGTACAAAGGTCCCAATGCATAGTAAATAACATTAGGATGTACATAGCAGGGAAAATATACCCAATCAAGAGGCAACCTATCCAATCCAGTGAAGCATTCGGAAATTAAGGCTTCCACATAATCAGAAATTAGAATACCATCAAAACCTAACAGCAAACCACCAATGTAGACCGGTGACAAAAGATGTCCGCATGATCACTCTAACCAACGTAACGGACCACTTTATAAGTAAAAATTAAGCTGGCAAGGAATTGGGCTTCCATAAATATGTTCTGAGGAGCTTCCCCGTATCTTTAAGAACCCCTTTTGGGGAACATTTCTTACAGTAGTGACCTCAGCATGTGTGTCAGTGGCAAACATATTGATAGCTACCACAACATTAACTCCATACATTTTGTGTGTCGGTGGCAAATTTCAGTTTCTAGATCACGTCCTTCTTTTTCTCATCTTGTAATAAAGATTTCTTATCTTTTTCCACCCTAACCCTTATCTGATCAAGCCCTATGCCTTCATAGCTACTGTCCACTTCCCATCTTTCTCTCACCCTGATTAACATGCCAATGCGACGATGACAACTGCTTCCATCAGTCTCTAGAAATGACAACTGCTTCCATTTTATTTGGAGATAGAGTTTTAGGGCACTGCTAGTGTAGTCGACCATGAAGAGATATTTAAATTTGATGAGAATACATAAAATAGAATTTAAGAGTAACAAACGTATTTTTATTGGGTATAGTGAAGAGGCAATAGCTTATAGGTTGTATGATCTAGTGGAAAAGAAGCTTGTCATTAGTCAAGATGATATTTTTATCGAGTCTTTCACAGATCAGTTCACTAGTTTAGAGTTGTCTGAGTCTGAAGATGTTTCTAGTTCTAATGATTTTGAAGAAGTAGATGGTAGAAAGGATTTGTCCATTGAAAAAGAAAATGGATTGCATAGTACTTCATAGTGTGATGTTGAAGCATGTGCCAACAAAATGAAGCCAAAATGTTATCATGACACCTTTCAAGAGGCAAAGGAAGTTGTGATATAGGTTGATGCTGGAAGCCCAAAACAATTTCCTCAGCCTAGAGATTTTTTGCAGGGGAACCTTGCATTAATGAGGAAAACAATTAATAAAAGGAACATACTTCCTATGCTGAGGCAAAGGAAAAGGACTGGGTGGATGCAATGTCGGTAGAATGCTAAATTTTCTCAACCATGGTGAACATATTTGCGCTAAAAGAATTATTACAGAAAACTAAACAGTGGAAAATTGAAAGCCACTCAAAACTGCACTCTGTGATTAATGCTAGAATTTATAAACACATACTATAGAAAATTTTTAGTGGAAACTCAATAAATGACTGTAAAAACCTGTTAGTGCTTTTCATTGCTTCTGAAAATGAAAATCTACTTCAGGAAAAAAATAGCAAACTGATAACTGCTAAACGAAAAACTGAAGGATTAAACCTATACCTTAAGTCACATGACACAAAACTGAAGGATTAAACCTATACCTTAAGTCACATGACACAAGGACATGGGATGCTGGTCCTCCACCATGCATTTTAAGAGCTCTTACTGTGGCCACAAGAACATCGCACTGAGGTGTCAAACCACTGTACCTGCATTTTATATTCATGAACTTCTCTGTACCAATGTCAGCACCAAACCCTGCCTTAGTCACAACAAATCCTTCTTGGCCTACTAACTTCAGTGCAATCTTGTCTGCAAAAATAGAAGAATTTCCATGACTGATATTGGATCAGTGTGGGATGTATTGCATCTTTCATGAGCACAGTTAAGGCACCGCCAACACCAATATCATCAGCAGTAATTGGCTCTCCTGCCCTACTATTTCCTATCACCATTTTCCCAAGCCTTTCTCTCATATCTGCAAGAGAAGTTAGGGCTAAAACAACCATGATTTCACTAGCTACAGATATATCAAAACTAGTTTGTCTTACCATTCCTTTCTCATCCGGGCCTTGACCAATTGTCCTTGGGAAACAGTTGTTGACATCCATAACTCTTCTCCAAGTAATGTATTTCGGATCTATGTCAAGCCAATCCAATTTATTTACCTCCTCAGGGGCGAGATCATTAGGATCATCGTTATGAATGCCCAATTTCTCTAGACATTTCATTATGATTTTTGGAAAAGTCCATTTTCCTTCTTTGTTTATGGGGCATAGTCTATTAAATAGTGCGTTGTCTGATTGGGTCGTCTCATGAAAAATCTGTGCATCAATAGCAGCTGCAAGAAGATAGTTTGTAGCTATAATAACATGGATATCTCATGTCTAGCTTAAGTTGAATTCATCCATGGGAATAACTTGACCATATCCTCTCCCTGCAACTCCTCCTTTTATTCCAAGGGTTAGTACTTGACTTGGTTGATGGAGGCATGTCACAACCTGCATCAGATAAGGTCAGTGTTTGCATTGCACACACACATCAGAGAGACTGACTAATTAGAGGAGAAAAGACTCATATGTAACCAAGAGATTACCCAGACAACGCTTGTAAGTTGGTGCACATCCAATGGCAGTAACTCTATCCAACAAGGTTGGAAGTCTAACTGCCCTTGAATGTGCACCTAATACAGTCCCATCAAATCCAGGCTGGGTATTCTCTTCCTTTCTCTTCCAATGAATTACCCATGACAAAGAGGACAAAAGTTCTCTTTTGTACTCCACTCAGGATTATACTTGAACGAGGCTCCAAGTTCCTTCATTGGACGACCCCACTCCAACATAATCGGGAAGTGATCAGAAAACCTACACCCTACAACCCAGGACCTCACCCGATGAACCTGCAGCAAAAGATCTTCATGAACAAGGAAATGGTCCAATATCTTAGCAATACTATCCTCTATCCTCTATCGATTATCAACCCACGTTGGCTTGACCTCTACTGGCTCTACATTGATTAGATTTTCCACCTCCAACCAGTCAAGGAAGAAACCTGCCATAGGGTCCACTCAACTAGTCTCACCCCAGACCTCCAAGTGAAGTAATGTGAAATTGAGATTACCACCCGAGATGATAGAACCTGAATTAAGAATCTGTTATGAAACAAGCATTCCCAATAGCCTAGTTTATTCTGATAGGGCCCATAAAGATTCATAAGAACCAACGAGAACCCAAAATTTTTAACCTTAAACTCTATTAAAAGAAGAATTGACAAAAAAGTAATTAAGAAGCTGTATATTGCCATTCCAACCTGTAATCAGACCTTTGGAGAGCCCATCTGAATCAACCGACAAAACATGTCCACCTCGAATAACTTGCTGGTGGTCTATAATGGGGTAGACTTTCATTATAGACTACCCGAGATGATAGAACCTGAATTAATAATCTGTTATGAAACAAGCATTCCCAATAGCCTAGTTTATTCTGATAGGGCCCATAAAGATTCATAAGAACCAACGAGAACCCAAAATTTTTAACCTTAAACTCTATTAAAAGAAGAATTGACAAAAAAGTAATTAAGAAGCTGTATATTGCCATTCCAACCTGTAATCAGACCTTTGGAGAGCCCATCTGAATCAACCGACAAAACATGTCCACCTCGAATAACTTGCTGGTGGTCTATAATGGGGTAGACTTCCATTTCTGCTAGATGACTCTCGATCTTGGGGCATAAACGTATGTTTTTACATTTAAGAAAGATAATCTCTTAGTCATTTAAGGGCAATTTTAATCCTAGTCTCAACCACATGCATTTCAATCTAATGCCTTTCCTTGATTGTGCACATGAGTTAATATCGATATAGGGATAATAATGCAAGGCTTTCCATATATTGGACTATAAGTTCTTCTTTAACACACCTCTTGTAATTGTAGCAGTAGTAGTGGGACATTCTAACATAGGTGCGGGTTAACGACGTCTAGTTGAGGGAGGTTGCTGGAAAATTGATAACTAGAATTGGAGGACGAACATTAAGTGGAAAAGGTTCAAAATGTTGACCCTTTAGACCACCCAAAAACATTATATAGATTAAAATTAAAAAGGTCAATTGGGCAAAAATGAACGGCTTTGGGTACCACCAAAATAAGAGACCCTTTATCTAATAATTTTTATAGGTGAATATTTGTTTTTTTAATAGGTTAATAAAGATGGCAAGGTTTTCAACACCTTGCAATTTTTGTGGGTATAGTTTCTACCAAAATAAGAGACCTTTTATCTAGTACAATTTATAGGTGAATCTCTAGGTAATTTCTTTTTGACAATTGGGCAAAAATGAATGGATTTGGGTATAGTTTCAGTTGGCGCCGCACGAAATTCATGGTTCTCAAGAAGCTGATGTTCAATCATTGAGCCTAAAGAAATTGATGTCCAAGTAGTGATACTCTCTTAACAGGGAAACATGCTGATGAGATCTCGATTCTCTTTGAATTGTCACCGATTGGATCTTGATTCTCTTTGAATTGTTGATAAGGATAGTGGAGGTGCAAAGTGTGTTTCATAATGATGCACTCATTGAAAATGAGAGTGACGAAGAGATTTAAGCATCCCTCGATTGTTACCACTTCCTGTTGGTGATTTACAGGCACTACAACAATGTTGAGGACGTGGAATGATTACGAATGACCATGAAAATTTACACAACAATCAACGTGAGGGGTTCTGGAGTAGGAGCGTCTACTATATTTGGCACAACATCTTTCATCTTCATCATTTGCAACATGTTTGATGAAATACTTGAATAGGGTTTTGGTTTGACAGAAGCCCTGTTTGCAACATGTTTGACGAAAAATCTGAGCAGGGTTTTGGCTTGACGGATGGTTTCAAATCTTTATGAACTCCTTGGTGGGGGTAAACCATCACCCTACAGGGGAAATCTACTGATTCTATCTCCATTTAAAAAAAAAGGTGTAGCCAAAGGAGTGGATCCCTCTAACTCAACAATTGTTGCTCTTCTTTGGTAAGTAGTTAGGAGATTTTTTGTGTGGTTGTTTGAAATGTGCTTCTGTAAGACGGAAAGCTAGCAGGCGCTAACATTCTTCCATAGTGGAATAATGTTGTTCAAGATGCACTTAAGCTTTTGCAAGAGAGAAAGCTAGCACGCGCTAGCTTTTCCCGACGTTGGAATGATGTTGTTTGAGATGCATTGTGCTTCTGCAAGAGGGAAAGCTAGCATGCGTTAGCTTTCCTCCACTGCAGAATGATGTTGTTTGAGATGGAATTGTGCTTGTGAAGGAGGGAGCGCTAACTTAACTCCACAATGGAATGCTGTTATTCGATATGCACTTGTGCAAGAGGGATAGCTTTCCCCCATGGTGGAATGATGTTGTTCGAGAAATGCTTGTGCTTATGCAAGACAAAAAGCTAGCATGTGCTGGCTTTCCCAGACAATGGAAGGATGTTGTTCGAGATGAACTTGTGCTTGTGAATGAGAGAAAGCTAGCACACACTAGCTTTTCACAACTGTGGAATGATGTTATCCGATGTGCACTTGTGCTTGTGCAAGAGGGAAAGCTAGCATGCATGCGCTAGCTTTCCCCCATGGTGGAATAATGTTGTTCAATATATGCTTGTGCTTGTGCAAAAGAGAAAGCTAGCACGCACTAGCTTTCCCCCACAATGGAATGATGTTGTTCGAGATGTGCTTGTGCAAGAAAGAAACCTAGTACGCGCTAGCTTTCCCCCACAGTGGAATGATGTTGTTTGAGATGTGTTTGTTCTTGCACAAGATGGAAAAATAACACACCCTAGATTTTCACACAGTGGAATGATGTTGTTTGAGATGCGTTTGTGCTTGCACTTTTGCAAGAAGGAAAACTAACACACACTAATTTACCTCGATGGTAGAATGATGTTGTTTGAGATGTGCTTGTGCTTGTGCAAGAGGGAAAACTAGCATGTGCTAACTTTCCGCCACGGTGGAATGATGTTGTTTGAGATGAACTTGTGCTTGTGAAGGAGGGAAAGCTAGCATGCCCTAGCTTTCCCCCATGGTGGAATCTTATTATTCGATATGCACTTGTACTTGTGCAAAACGGAAAGCTAGTGCATGCAATATTTTCCCCACGGTGGAATGATATTGTTTGAGAAACACTTGTGCTTGTGCAATATAGTAAGATAGCACGAGCTACCTATTTGTGACGTTGGAATGATGTCGTTCGAGATGAACTTTCCCCCACAGTAGAATGATGTTGTTCGAGATGAACTTTCCCCCACGGTAGAATGATGCTATTCGATGTGCAATTATGCTTGTGCAAGAGGGAAAGCTAGCTGTGCTAGCTTTCCCCCATGGTGGAATGATGTTGTTCAAGATGTGCTTGTGCTTGTGCAAGAGAGAAAGCTAGCATGCGCTAGCTTTCCCCCACAAATGAATGATGTTGTTTGACATGTGCTTGTGCAAGACAGAAAGCTAGCACGCGCTAACTTTCCCTCATAATGGAACGATCTTGTTAGAGATGTGCTTGTGCTTGCACAAGATGGAAAACTAACACGCGCTAGCTTTCCTTGATGATGGAATGATGTTTTTGAGATGCGCTTGTGCTTCCGCTAGAGGGAAAGCTAACATGTGCTAGCTTTCTCCCATGGTGGAATGATGTTGTTCGAGATGAACTTGTGCTTGTGAAGGAGGGAAAGCTAACATGCGCTAGCTTTCTCCAACGGTGGAATGATGTTATTCTGTATGCACTTCTGCTTGTGCAAGTGGGCAAGCTAGCTTGCGTTAGCTTTCCTCCACGGTGGAATGATGTTGTTCAAAAAATACTGGAGCTTGTGCAAGACGGAAAGCTAACACAAGCTAGCTTTTCCCAGATGGTGGAATGATGTTGTTCGAGATGAACTTGTGCTTGTGAAGGAGGGAAAGCTAGCACACACGCTAGCTTTCCCTCGCGATGGAATGATGTTATTTGATATGTATTTGTGCTTGTGCAAGAGGGAAAGCTAGCGTCCCTTACGGTGGAATGATGTTGTTCGAGATGTGCTTGTGTTTATACAAGAGAGAAAGCTAGCATGCGCTAGCATTCCCCCACAATTGTTAAAATAATTAAAAAGTACCTAGGCAAGTGTTTCTCATCACCTAGGCGCCTAAGGGGTGAGAAAGTGCCCAATGTGGGCCCTAGTCATTTAATTTATGAGAGATAAATTAAAAAGGTGACTTTATGACTTAAGTGAGGGGGTGAGTGAATGGACACTCAATCTCATCCCACTCATCTAATCCAATCACCACCGTTGGATCATGAGACTCTTCACCTACCTCCATGAAGTCGACTAGGGTAGGAGGGCGCACCCTTTCTAGGGTTGTTCATTCATTCTTGAGAGAGCATGCGAAGAGAGAGAGGTTGAGCTTGAGAAGGAGGAGATTGCTAAGCATTGGCACAATTTCCAAGACAAAAGTACAACATGGATTCCAAGGTAGAAGGTACAGCTAGCTAGAGGTCGTACGATACAGACTTAGGGATGTCGTACAACTGTAGAAGAGCACAGTCCGTACAACAAGGTACATCACGCATTTCAAGGCAACATGGCACTATTTTCGAGGCACATTTATTGCAGAAAATCCGTACAACAAACTCAGAAAAAGAGGGCATGAATTTCGAGATATTCCATACAACATTTAATGCTGTGACAGTCGTACGGATTTCTGGCACAAAAATCGAGGAGCAGTCTGTACAATATTTATTGCTGGGACAGCCGTACAACAGTGCAGTTTTCTGGCACAGTTTTTGAGTGCATTTTGGGGATTTTTTGCAGGAGATTTGCTCAAAATTTCCTGAGATAAGTTTGTGAATTTTTGCTGAGAATAAGACTGTTGTAAAATAATTTTTCTCTGAAGCTCTGAATAATAAAAATCCCTCTCTCACTAGTTTTCCCCTTGTGGGTTTTTCTAGGGTTGTTGTTAGACCAAAAATCTCTGTGCAAATAATTTTCAGAATATTGTGCTGCTGATATATTTTATTTCTGCGTTAAATATTGTTCAGAATCCTCATGTTTCAGTTCTGAAAATTATGTTTATTTTTTGAGTATTTATGGTTGTTATAAATCTGGGTTTGGGCATGAAACACCGATAAAAATCAGCGAGACTTGAAACTGGGTGGGGTCTGAAATTTTACATGGTATCAGAGCTGAGTTAAAGAAAGGCAGATTTATACCAGCAAGACAAAAAAGGGGACAAAAGTTACTTCACCGGACATAAGTTTGAATTTTTCATTTTCAGCAGAAAAGGGTCAATGGCTACCGGTTTAAGGATTGATGACAAACTTGATGGGGCAGTAAACTTTGGTGCTTGGAAAGAGAGGATGATCTTGCTGTTGCAAGAAAGTGAGTTATGGGATATTGTTGAGAACTCCACAACAAATCCAGTGAATGTACCCACAGATCCAACTCTTCTAGCACCATACACCAAGAAGAGTATCAAGGCTAAAAGAATCATCCTTGATGCCATCAAGGACCATTTGATTCCTCATGTGACAGGGAAGATAAATGCCTATGAGATGTGGGAGTCCTTGACGAAGTTGTATCAAAGTACAAATGAGAACCGTAAGATGGTTTTGGGAGAAAAACTGAAAAGCATTAAAATGACCAAGGCTGAAAATGTAGTCACATATCTTACTAGGTTGACACAGGTGAGAGATGAACTTGGAGTTGTTGGGGAGGCCATTGCTGACAATGAACTTGTGAGGACAACATTGAATGGAGTATCCAAACAGTGGGCTGTTTTTGTTGAGGGCATTGTGGATAGGGAGAACTTTCCCAAGTTTAATATTCAAGATATAAAAAAGTATGCAAAACAAAAATAAATAGCTAGAAATGGCAGATGAACAACAATATAACCAGAACAACACCACAATAATACCAAAATGATACCAGAATAATGTTAGAATATGAATGAATGTGCTCGTTTTACCATTGACAATATCACTATTGTCACCCAACCATAAGCCGAAGCCACCCTCCGAGCACTTTAACCTTGACAGAGAATCACTCCGGAAGCAAACCCTAGGCTAGATAGCCAAACAAAGGGTAGCGCACCTTTCCCCAAGGATAGCACACCAACAAGAGTTGATCAGATAGTCCAAACCCTAACCAAGAGATAGTCCAAGCCAAACGTGATTTGCTAGCTGCAGCCGCTGCAATGACAACTCTCCTCTAAACTTGCGCACAAAACTGGGCACTGCAGTGCGCACAAGTGCTGCTCTGCAATTCTAAGACTGCCTGCCAGAATGAAGACTGGCCTCTTGTATTTATAGTAATTCTGGCTAATTGCCTGGGCCAACTTCTCATTCTGGGTATCTGTCTGTTCAGTATATATTATTTCTTCTGGCCGACTTCTTCTCTTGGAGGCTAATAACCTAATACAAGTTATCTTCTTGAGCCGACATGTCTTCTAGGGTTATTAGCCAACTCATTAGGGTTTCTTCTTGCTGCCCGAAATATTCTATTCTTGTCAGGTTTACATGTGGAGGTAAATACCTCCCGCAACTACCATAATATCAACACTCCCTCCTAGCTAGGGAGGTATTACAGGTAATGGTCTTGAGCACAAACATACCAATCACCCGGTAGCATCAACATAGTTGTATAGACTATCTCATGCCTAGATCATGAGCACCATCATCACCATCAGTGTCATCAACTGCATCATCTCTTGGAACCATACTCTATCTAAGTAATCAGACATGATGCTCACTCCACAAAGTGACACAGGAGCCATTCTTCTAATCTAGAAGAATAGATGTTCTGAACCATTTTCTGTCTGGGAAATCTCCGTTCATTGATCATCCATCTAGCTGATGATCATTTTCAACACTGCTGATAGTCTTCAAGGCAATCATAACAATATCATTCATTAGAACACAACTGTGTCTATCCATAGTTGTACACAACTACAATCCAGTGGTATACTACCACACCAAGTAACACACAGGTACTTGATCAAATAGTGGAACACATCCACCATAATAGTATACATCTACTGTCTAGAGACATACAGTCTTCATAACAATCATCTGATATCAACCTGCACAGAAACAATGTTATGATATAAACTGAATTATTTGGGCCATTCTTCTACTCATCTGTGAGATCTGAAAAAGCATTTTCCCTCAGAAAGTCAAACATCAATGATGAGCTATTTGAACTGTTCTTCTCAAGCAAGGAAGAATAACTGTCCTGATTTTCTGAGCCCGGACCATTCCCCACCCCGGGCCATTCCTCTGACACTAAACAAAGTGTAACCTGGAGAGAATGAGTCTGCCCTAAGGAATGTCTGTCCCTGATTGTTGAAACTAGACCATTCGCCACCCTGGGCCATTCCTCCGGCACTAAACAAAGTGCAACCTGGAGAGAATGAATCCGCCCTAAGGAATCACTGTTCGGACCATTTCCAAAAGAAATGACTGTCCTGCACCAACCTCCAAAACGGACCATTCCCCATGTTAACCACAATGGGAAATTGCTGTCTGGCGAGGTGGCCCAGTCTTCTTGAGTAACCCTCAAGAAGAGAGACTGCCCTAGACCACTTCCCATGTTAACCACAATGGGAAGTCGCTGTCTATGGTACATCAACAATCTGGACCATTTTCCGAATTGGAAAATGTTTGTCCGTCAGAAATCTCAATCCACTTTTCGAACTGGAAAGATTCTGCTCATCTTGGACAATTTTTCGCACTGNCATCAGTGCTCCCTCCCAACCTGGGAGTCATCTCTTCCTTTTTCAATAAGGAAGTCGTCTCCACGAGCTCCAACTTGAGTACGCAAACTCTTTCATCTTGGACAAAAGCTTTACCAAAAATGTCTGCTTATTTGCTCATCTGTGGAGATATGTATTGGAATACCACTTTCTCCTTTCTAGACTTCATCACAGATAATGTAATGCTTGATTTCAAATGTACTTCGGTCTGGAACGCTGGTTTTCTCTGAAGGCTTCATGTAGCTCTGATCAATAAAGTATATCATTGTTGGAAAACTTGAACATATCCATGTGGCACTTCTTCTGTCACCATGAGATCTGATCTTCTGAGTAATCATCTTGATACAATATCTCTGTTATAGAAAATCTTCACCACGTTTCTGCTGTGCATTGGAGGTTCTCCACCAAGTTATCTTCTTCTATCTGCATACATGGGTCTCTTTCTGGTATGTTTCAAAGTCTTGAGGTTGCTCTTCATACGCTCTTTGTTCAATTGTTCTGGAGAATAGTCTTTGCATTCATCTGATGTAGAACTCCAACCCATGGATATTGCGGATGATATAAAGACTCAT
>JASDQU010103870.1:102097-113368 GCA_032191745.1 Picea mariana | reverse complement strand
ATATTTTGATTATCTAATTGAATTTTTTTTGTTATCCATGTCAATCTTGTAAATTTTCAAACCCCACCCAGTTTCAAGTCTCACTGATACAACTCGTTGTTAAATGCCCAAAACCCAGTTTTATGACAACAATAAATTACCCAACATATAAAAAAATCTTAGAACTGAAACATGAGGATTCCGAACAAGATTTAATGCAGAAATAAATTTCCAACAACAACACAATAACTTAGAAATAAATGCACATAGATTTTTGGTCAAATTTGACAACGAGTTGTCTCAATGAGATTGAAACTGGGCGGGGTCTGAAAATTTACATAGTTTTAGAGATGAGTTGAAGGGAAGTGAAAAATTAAATAAGCCATACAGAGAGCGAGATGGAAGCTACTTCACCAGACAAATTTTGGAATTTTTATTTTCAGCTGAGAAGGGTCAATGGCTACGTGTTTAAGAGTTGAGGACATACTTTATGGGGTAGTAAATTTTGGTGCTTGGAAGGAGAGAATGATTTTGCTTCTATAGGAGAGTGAGTTATGGGACATTCTTGAGAACTCCACAACAAACCTAGTAACAATACCTACATATGCTACTCTTATAGAAACTTATACCAAGAAGAGTATCAAGGCTAAAAGAATCATCCTTGATGCCATCAAGGACCATTTGATTCCTCATGTGACAGGGAAGACAAATGCCTATGAGATGTGAGAGTCCTTGACGAAGTTGTATCAAAGTACAAATGAGAACCAGAAGAGGGTTTTGAGAGAGAAACTGAAAAAGCATTAGAATGACCAAGACTGAAAATGTGGTCACATATCTTACCAGGTTGACATAGGTAAGAGATGAAATTGGTGCTGTTGGGGAGGCCATTATTGACAGTGAACTTGTGAGGACAAAATTGAACGAGGTTACCAAAAAATGGGTTGTTTTTGTTGAGGGTATTGTGGCAAGGGAGAACCTTCCCAAGTGGGAATGTCTTTGGGATGACTTTGTTAAGGAGGAAACCCAAAGAGGGTATGTGCATGGCAGTTCATCTACTGGTGATGATGAGGATAATGTGGCTCTTGCTGCTAACAAGAAGAAGAAGTTCAAAAAGGGTCCCAAGGCAGGGAACAAACCGAAGGGTGAAGGAAATAAGGACATGAGAAAAGTCAAGTGCTTTGCATGTCACAAGTTTGGGCACTATGCGAGACAATGTCGTAATAAGAAGAAGAAGTAGACAACAACTTTAGCAGAGGTGGATAAGTTTTCCACTAGGTTCAACAAGGAGTTTTCCTTAGTGGTGTGTTTTTCCACTAGAGCCACACATTCCAGTGTTTGGTATATTGATAGTGGTGCCTCCTTCCATATGACAGGTGTTCATGAGCATTTGAAAGATCTTACACAGACTGATGATCTTGAGGTAGTGCTTAGAGATGACCGAGTGGTCAAGGTAGTTGGTAGTGGGACAATATCATTTCAGAGGGAGTCTCAACCTCCCATGTTGTTGAGAGATGTCCTATATGTTTCTGGTTTGAAGAAGAACTTGGTTTCAGTTTCTACTATTTAGGAGAGGGGATATGAGGTCGTGATGGACAGGTGCTCCTATTTCCCAAGGGGTCCAGTATCACTTCGGCCAAAGTGATTGGGACTCGACATGAGAAGCTGTACAAGCTCATGTTTCAGCCAATTAGTGCATTGTATCATAGTACCAACAACAATGATCTTTGTGAGCTATGGCATAGGAGGATGGCCCGTTTTCATCATGGGGATTTGAGGATACTGAGGGAGATTGTGACTGGAGTACCAAAGTTCAATACAGAGCACAAGGAGTTGTGCAAGGGGTGTGCTTTGGGGAAGTACACCAAGACTGCTTTTCCAAGTAGTGACAATAGAGCAACATGTATACTTGATCTGATTCATTCTGATGTATGTGGTCCTATGTCTTCTGCACCTTTGAGTGGTTGTTTGTACATGTCGTATTTGTAAATTTTAATGACAAAATTAGCAAGTTGATATTTAATCATACACTTAGAAACCTAGAGATAACTGTCTTTCATGAACTCTGATATGTCTAAAACCCACATTCAAAAATTTCCATAAGTATAAATACACATTGCTAAGTAAATATGCAATGGAAATAAACACAATGAACAACATTCAATCACCCCTGAATAACTCACAAATTTAGGCAAATGCCAGGGAAAACCCCAATACGGGGAAATTCCAATGAGAGAGAGAGATATTATTATTCAGCTTCGGGAAAGTACATAAAAACAACAATAACACATTTCCAGCCAAGAGAAAAACCACTTACATCACCCAAACTGTCCCACCAAAATCTGCCTCGATTTCTGTGCCAAGTTTGTACTGCTATACAACCCACCCATAATTGTTGCACCTCGAAAATCATGCAAATAGTATGTTGTACAGATTATTTTGTACAACCCAACAAGAACAAAAATAGCCTCAAAATATGTGCCCAACCTGCCTTGATTTCTATGCCCTTTTCCTCTTGCTGTATCGACTGTACAGATCCGTACAGTATGACCTCCAACAACAGAAAATCACCTCAACATCAAAATATAAATTCATCCTTGGGATTTGTGCCCTATCTCTCTTGGAAAACGTGCCCTCTTTGCAGTCCTCTTTCCTCTCTCAAGCTTACTCAAAAATTCTCTCTCAATCTCCTCCTCTCTTGTGTCTTGCACACTACCCAATGCATTCTTTTATAAATATGAAAATGACATTTTCCCTCCAAAGTGTCTTTTCACCTTCCCCAACCCTAAATCCAAAGACCAAGATCTAATCTTGCCTTTTTCAAGATCAAGGGTCATGATTCATTCCCTCCAAAATGAATCACTTAAAATATTAAAGTAATTTTACTTTATTACATAAGTGCACTTTATGAAATAAAGTCACTTTAAAATTAGAAGGTACACTTTATTAAAAAGTCACTTTAATAGAAGAACCACTTTACAACTTTATAAAAACCCATTACAAAGTTAAGCGACTAGTAGTGGCAACATAAGGTAACATCCGCATACAAGACAAAACATGGGGAGTACCTCCCGAGCTAAAAAGCTAACAATATTCATTGATGACTTCTCTCGAAAGTCTTGGATTTTCTTCATGAAGACCAAAGGACATGTCTTCAATCGGTTCCAAGAGTTCAAAGCTCTTGTGGAGAACCAGACTGGGAGGAAAATCAGAGTACTGAGGACAGACAATGGGGGTGAGTGTACCTCCAAGGAGTTTAATGACTTCTGTGCAAGAGAGAGAATCAAGAGGCAGTTGACTATTCCTTACAACCCACACCAGAATGGGGTTGTTGAGAGGAAGAATAGGGCCATTGTTGGGCCTGTGAGAGCCATGTTGCATGATTAGGGGCTGCTACTCTTTCTTTGGGCCGAGGCATGTTACAATTCAATTTATCTGTAGAACAGGAGTCCACAAAGAGCATTGGGGGATAAGACTCTTGAAGAGGCTTTCCATGGGAAGAATCCTGAGGTTGGGCACTTTAGGATTTTTGGGTGCCTTACATGTCCCTTCTGAGAAGAGGACAAAGCTAGAGCCCACGATAGAAAAGGGGATTTTTGTTGGGTATATCGAGACTTCAAAGGATTTCCGCATATACATCCCTTCCTTGAGGAAGACAATTGTGAGAAGGGATGTGAGATTTGAGGAGGATAAAGCCTTTAGGAAGTCATGAGGGATTGAGAAGGGTGATAAGTCATCACTTCAGATTCAGGTGAGTCCACAATAGACTTCAGTGACACATAGTTCAAGTCCACCAGTTTCGGTGACAACTGGTCCACAGGGAACAAGGTCACAGATGTCAGGATCATAGGTTAATGATCCTCAGATTTCATGATTGTATGCTCCAGATTCTACTTCAAGTTCACAGTCTTCAGGTGATGGGGTTGTGCAGTGGGAGTCCCCTCCACGAGACACTACTTCAGAGAGGAGGAAGCCCAAGTGGCTTTAGAACACTATGAAAAAGGCACAAGGTTCTGTGGGGAATCCCAAGCAGGATGTGAGGGAGATTAAGCCTCCTGAGAGATTTTGCAGCTATCTTGCGATGGTGAGCGACATTAGGGAGTCTGAGCCTTCCACTTTTGAGGAGGCTACTAGTAGACATGTTTGGAGAGATGCCATGATGGAAGAGTAAATTCCATCATGAAGAATAATGTTTGGGAGGTTGTTCCTAGACCCTAGGGGAAGTCACTAGTGACTTCTAGGTGGCTCTGCAAACTCAAGTATGCTGTAGATGATAACATTGAGAAGTACAAAGCTCATTTTCTGGCTCTAGGGTTTGCATATGTTGAGGTAGTTGACTATGATGAGACCTTCGCTCTAGTTTCTAGATATACCTCGATCATGGCAGTGATCTCTATTGCAACATAGATGGGTTGGAAGAGCTATCAGATGGATGTGAAGACCACATTTCTGAATGGTCTCATACAGGAGGAGGTGTACATTAAGAAACCATTGGGATTTGAGGTGCATGGGAGAGAGTCTCATGTGTGCAGACTGAAGAAGGCATTGTATGGGCTGAAACAAGCTCCTAGAGCTTGGTATTCTAGGATTGATGCCTACTTTCACCATTTGGGCTTTGAGAAGAGTGAGGTAGATCCAAACCTGTACTTCATTGTGGTTGGAGAGGATCGTCTCATACTCTTGCTATATGTTGATGATATTTTCATTACAGGGGCTGAGAGACTCATCACTAGCTGCAAGGAGAGCGTTGCTTCAGAGTTCTAGATGAAAGATATNTAGGAGCCTGGGCACATCTTTCTAGGACAAGGGAAGTATGCTTTTGAAATTTTGAGAAGATTCTGAATGGAGGATTGTAGGCCCATGTCTACACCTATGATTACCATCTGGAAGAAGCTCAATGTTTCTGAGTCACAATTGGTTGATCCCACTTTATATCATTAGTTGATCGGTTCGTTGATGTATTTGGTCAACACCAGACCATATATTTGTTTTGCTATCAACACTCTTAGTCAGTTTATGGTGGAACCTAGGAGAGTTCATTGGGTAGCACAAAACATGTGTTCATGTATCTTTGTGGTATAGCGGATTATGGCTTGGACTATCTGAGAGGGGATGGAGTTCGATTGGTGGGCTATACTAATTTAGATTGGGCATGATGTGTCAGTAATAGGAAAATTACTTTGGGTTGCTATTTCGGATCAGGCTCAACAATGGTGTCTTGTTTTAGTTGGAAGCATAAGTCAGTGGCTTTGAGTTTTGCAGAGGTTGAGTATATGGCTGTCAGTCAAGCCAGTTGTGAGGCCATTTGGCTTCGCAAGTTGCTGGTGAGATTATTTGGTGTGTCATTGAGACTGACTGTGATTTACTGCGACAATCATATTTGTATCGAACTCTTTGAGAATCCAATTTTTCATGACAGGTCTAAGCACATTGAGATTCAATATCACTTCATCCAATATTATGTTGAGAGAGGAGCAATTGAGCTACAATATATACCCATAGATGAGCAGGTTGCAGACATACTCACAAAATCTTTGGGGAAAGGGAAGTTTTCACCTTGCAGAGATAAGCTTGGGGTGGTGAATAACACCTTCCTTGGTAAGAGGGAGTGTTAAAATAATTAAAAAGTACCTAGGAAAGTGTTTCTCATCACCTACACGCCTAGGGGGGGGGAAATGCCTACTGTGGACCCTAGTAATTTAATTTATGAGATGTAAATTAAAACGTGACTTTTTGAACATCGGGAAAGTGGGTGAATTAAGTGATTTAATCTCCACCACTCATATTTTCTAATCTCAACCATTGGATCGGATGAATTTTCACCTTCCCTCTCATTGAGTCAATTAAGGCAAGGAGGGCACACCCATTCTTGCTACTTGATGAGTTTTGAGGAAAGCAAGAGAAAAGAGAGAGCTAAGCTAGAGGATGAGAGAAAGTTGTAGGTAAGGGCATGTTTAGTAAGGAAAAAGTACAACACACAAATCAAGGAGGAGGTACAACATAACTTGGGCCATACAGTACAGATTTTTGAGAGGCTGTACAACAGAAAAAGGCACAGAAATCGAGGAGGCAATACTGCTGATTTTTTAGGCAAAGTAGGCATGAATTTCAAGGTCGTCGTACAACAGTTTTGACATAGAAATAGAGACAATAGGAGGATGCACAAATTTCTAGGAAAATTTGGTATAGTTCGTACAACACGGAGGCACAAAAATCGAGGGCCGTACAACTCTATTTTCTCGACACAAATTTCGAGACATTTCTATCACTGTTTTCGAGGAAGATTGTTGTGCACATTCTTGAGATAAGTTTGTGTGATTTGCTGATATTTTCACTACTATAAAATACATTAATTCTCTCATCTCGGAATAATAAAAATCCCCTCTCTCACTAGTTTTCCACTTGTGGGTTTTTCCACGGTCAATTTGACCAAAAATATCTGTGCATTTATTTCTGAGTTATTGTGCTGTTGTTGGAAATTTATTTCTGCATCAAAATGTTGTTCAAAATCCTCATGTTTTAGTTCTGAGATTTGTTTATATGCTGGGTAATTTATTGCTGTCATAAAACTGGGTTTTGGGCATTTAACAATGAGTTGTCTCAGTGAGACTTGAAACTGGGTTGGGTCTGAAAATTTACAAATCTAAATAAAAATGTATCAAATTTGCAGAATCCTGATTTATAATCAAGTTCAGATGCATATAATATTCTAGTACCAATTCAAAAACATCGGAAGCTCTTATCAGGAGCAACATACCGCAAGCAGTGGGTAGATGAAAATGGAAACCCACTTT
Organism: Picea mariana; assembly: GCA_032191745.1. NCBI lineage: Eukaryota > Viridiplantae > Streptophyta > Pinopsida > Pinales > Pinaceae > Picea > Picea mariana. The sequence goes on along the minus strand of JASDQU010103870.1, from coordinate 106,598 downwards.
ACGCTGCCAATAGTAACATGCTATCTTCCAGGCGCAATCCCAGGTCAATGATGGTAATAATTGTTTTGTATAATGTGATTTGAACAAACCAATTTCATTGTGCTAACTAATATCATTGATGTACTAATATTCAATATTTTTGAAATTAGGATTCTAGTGATGATGAGAGACCTACCTATCATCTTCCATTGCACCCCACTACAATGTCAAATCGAGAGAAGGATGCAATAAGAGCACAAATCAGAGAGGAAGCATACCAAGAATGGTTGAATCAACCACCTATTCAATTCCCACTACATCCAGATTCACTAATTAGGAATGACTACATCAATAATAGTTCTTCACAAGTTGGCAATGGAGTCAATGAAATAGAGGTTGGTATGGATGATTATTTATAGGATACAACTTCCATGGAGACAATGTTGTTAGATGCAATCCCAAACGATGAGCGAGGGGATGATTCTCATATCACTGATACCTTATTTGAAAGTCTGAAATCTGCTTCCACCACCCCTCTCTTTGGACCTAGCTGATCAAAGTATACCCAATTGGGGACAAAAATGTTACCATACAACTTGAAAGCAAAGTTTGGCATGTCAAACACATGTTTCTTGGCAATATTGAGGTAACTAATCATCATTAAGTCCCTTATAATTTGAGAAATCTTGTCACACAATCAACATTAAAAACGACTGATTTTGTGAACGTTAAATAACATTATACATTTCTATTGCCCACTAACTGTAGGTTATTCAAAGATAAGGTTCTTCTGAGTGATAATGTATTTCCCGGTAGTTGTGAAGAGGCAAATAAAATTTTGAAAATATTATGTGTTGAGTACATATCATATCATGTGCGTCCAAATGATTATATTCTATATAGAGGATAATATGTAGACAAAGAGATATGTCTGAAATGTTGGCATGAGATATATCATAAATCAAATAAAAATGGTAAAGCACATGGTCCTCCTCATAAGATATTGAGGCACATGCCTATAATCCCAAGGATTCAAAGGCTCCTTCGTTGCAAATAATTAGCTATGTTGCGGGGATGGCATGCCTCGCACAAAAGTGAGTCGGGAGTTATGTGAATCTTAACAGATTCAATAGCCATGAAGCATATAGAGGATACATGGCCCGAAAAATTCAAGAATGAAGTACGAAGTCTGGGACTTAACATAGCCATGGATAGCGTCAACCCATATTCCCTCCAAAACACCGACTATTCTATTTGGCTTGTAGTAGTGATCAATAACAATATCCCCCCATGGTTGTCCATGAATAATGAACATCTTATGTTGGCTCTTATAGTCCCTGGTAGAAGACAAGTGCATAATATGCATGTCTACCTACAACCATTGATAGATGAATTGAAGGAATCATGGGAAGGGATACATGTATACGATGTATCAATACCCATTGCAACATAGATGAATTTTATGTTGTATGTCATATGTGCTTACACCACACATGATTATTCAGGCTTAGGAGTTTTCTCTGGTAAATTACATGTTTATTGATTTTTTTATATACGTAACAATATTTTTTGGCATATTTAATTCATTGCGACTATTCTGGACTTCGATGCTAACATGCTCTATTGTATACATTAATAATTTCACAATTCTTGTAACAAAAGACTATCATGGTTGTAAATGTTGTGGACCTCCTTTGAAAGCTAGGTGGTCCAAACACCTATGAAATCTGGTGTACGACTGCTCCATGGTATTTCCCCCAGAGCAATACCCTTATAGAAGAGCAACATCCAATTTCAATGGTAAACCAGAGAGATCCCAAAGGCCTGCAATAATGACACCAACAGAATGGCTTAGAGCATATGAGAGAGAGAAGGAGAAGGAGACTACATAAATATTCGATTCAAATGGGGAACCTATGTTCGATGATCCAAAATTCTTTGACACCTATGTTGAGAAATTGCCCATTGGGATGAAAAATAAATCTGTCTTTTATGATCTCCCATATTAGGAGAATATCAAGATTTCCCATTTACTAGATCCCATGCATATATTTAAAAATGTTTCATCTTCTTTATGGAGGTACATATCATCAAAAGAAAGTGACACATTGTCTGTTAGGAGAGATCTTATTTCTTCAAAAATAAAAAGAAACATTGGCCAAGAAAATAAAGTAGAGGAGAGGTTGGTCCCTCTTGGTATTTAAAAGAAGGTGATGTCCCAAGGATATTGAAGAAAGTTGATCTTTCTTTGGAAAAGGAAGTTATGTTGAGTGTGAAGGTGCAGATATTGATAGTGACAGGAAATAATTTAGATAGTTGAATGGTAGAAGCATGCCTTATCCTGATCATTTAAAATAAAACATGCCAATGATATGCCCCAATAGTTGGGTTGCTGACCAAGTCAGAGAGAAATACAGTGCATCCGGTCGTTACCCGCGTGATGAAGAGGATGCACTAAACATAGTGATTGGGTGCAACAACTCAGTTATAATCTCTTTGTGTACATTTTGTAACATTTAAATGCATATTTGAACTATAACATCTATATTTTATATTTTATTGGTCAACTTATTAGACACATAACACTGTGATTTTTCACTTTTTTATAGGTGCATTTGTTCCCATCCATGTGGGAACATGGACATCATTTTCACACAGAGGATGCATATGATGGATGCATGACACAAGACTATGGAGTGGAAGTCAAGTTCGACCAATCTAGTCATGTTAGCCACCGCGATCAAAACCTAATATGAGGGGCGTTAGGTTATGTTGGAAAGATACAAGAGATCATTCATGTGGACTTCTCTTCTTTCCAATGTGTTATTTTTAGGTGCAAGTGGGGGGAAACCTTTGATAAAGATCACAATAGTGGGATGATATGTATCAACTCTAGAAAGATGTGGGATGAAGCTAAGGAGCCTTATGTTTTCTCGAAATATTGCAACCAAGTGTTTTTTTACCCAGATGTGTTGGATAGGGATTGGTGGTTCGTATTAAGACACAACCCTATATCAAAACATATTTTTGAGAACAAAAGTGTTATTGTGCCAAGAGAGGAAGATTATGAGGGTGATGACAACATAAAGTGATATGTGCATGTTTTATTTAATCTTTAACATTGTTGTTGTATCTTTTTGTTATATTCTTTATTTTTCTAATTATATTGTTTTTTATTCATCTTCTGACAGAGGAAATGTTAAGTTAATTATAACAAATCTTTGAACAATTTTAGTTGGTTAATAGTCAGTTTGATGCGTAATGTGTTTGTCTTTCAAATTATTTGTGATTGGATGGAACGATTGCTATTTGAACATATTTATATGTCATTGCATATATTTAAAAATGTTTCATCTTCTTTGAGTATTTCTAATTGTAAAATCCTGAAAAAATGTTAAATGTCCAGTTGAACTTTTAATGGGATATGAAATTCTACTTTTTATGTTGATATAAATAGATGTAATGATATGGTTTATATGCATGTTTAATAGTACAACATTTTTGAGGATATGTTAACACAATGATTCAAAAATTGAGTTTATGTTCATTTATTTCGTAGATTTAAAAATAATATTAACAAAAAATGTGGTTTATAATTAAAAAATTAAATTTATAACATGATTTTGTGATAATTTGGTTTTTAACTAAAGTAGTGTTTGTTAGTTTACATACTTTTATCATTGCTTTTGAAAATATTTATAAAATTATGCCCCCAATTTTGAGTAAAACCACAATTAATGAAGTAATTTAAAATTTTATAACAATCAACTTACGAAATTATGAAAAAAATAACAATAGGAAGATTTGCATCCATAAAATTTTAAAGTCAATAGAATCCTTATCATTGGAGATCATAACTTTTTATAATAACAATTTTTAGTGTAGAAGAAGGGTCTATTCAAAAAGAGTAATCAATACAATGGAAAATAATATTTATTCATATGTAATTTGTTTTTTGAATTTTTTTTTAGTTAGAATGAATATGTATAATGAACTATCTATGCAATTATAGTTTCAATTTTACAATTATAGTTTCAACCATATTGAACTTTGTAATTTATAAAAATAATCATGTTGATGGTAACCATCTTATTAGAAACATAAGCAACATCTAAAATACACATTTATATTCACTAGTTAACATCATCTAATTATATATACCTCTAGCACATATAAATGTCATTAATTAGCTAGCACACATATCTAATAATTTAACATGGCATCATCATTGTGATCACATCTAACAAAAGACAAGCATTTTCTAACATCATCATCACACACATCTAACAAGCATCATTTAACATACACATCTATCAAGCACATTTAACATTAAACATATCTAACATGACCTAAAAATGTACACATCAACATCAACATATAAATTAATTAAGTATATCATCATGATCAACAGGAAAAATGCACATCTAATGAACAATGTTTTAACATACACATCTATCAAGCACATTTAACAAACATATCTAACATGACCTAACAATATACACATCAACATCAACATATAAAT
>JASDQU010103870.1:61915-77236 GCA_032191745.1 Picea mariana | reverse complement strand
ATGGGAAAAGAATGGCAACATGAATATAACTAAGTTATTTTTCTCGTCATCTAACTTGGGAAGAGAGTGAAGAGGCAAAACAACAAGATCATACTCTAAAACTTGACACCGAAAACAATAAAATGCAAAACTAGTATATACTAAACATATATTACAACAAAGTCACCAAAAAAGATGCCCAAGGTGTTAGCCCAACCAATTATCACCAATGCTTTTGGGCATTTGGCTAGTTCTGTGCTAGTAGGTACTCAATTCAAATTTCCTAGGGTTAGGCATGTTACTCTACGCAAACAAGTTTACTAGGGATGCCATCCACTAATGTGGGGAAGAATCCCTTCACTTCCCACAAGGTTTTCCTTGGAAAACAGGAAGTGACCAAAAAGGGAAATATTTTTGTGCATAATTAAGCCATAAAAAAGGCTCATATAAAAGGATTGAAACCCTAATATCATATTGATCAAATGTAGCATCGGTTAGCAATGTGCCTTCTAGAACAGAGTTTGAAAAATACTATAATAGCATAAAGAAAGACTTCTATCACAAAAAAAAAACTTCTATCATATAACCAAAACCATCAAATACAAACACCTACAAAAAACCAAAAAGAGCTATTGATTACAATCGACCACACTTTACAAACTATACACAAAGAAGAATACCAACTTTGCATCAATCACAGGGCTTGGCACCAACAGTTTAATAATACTTCATATGTCATGTGTAATTAGCCTCAAATATGGGAAATTATTCCTAGCTTCATCTATTGGAAGTTGTAGTTAAAAAGGAATCAAAGAACTTTTCAAAACTCTACTTCCTTGAATATCCAATTGTAAAAGACAATATGGAGAAACATTCAAGAGATAATCAAAGAAGAAAAATGCAAAGAGGAACTACATTTACAAGGTATCCTAGAAGATGCAAGTAAACTCCAAGGATGTGGAATTGACTTTGGCAGATTAATAGCTAAGCATTAATCTTCAATTAATATTTCAGGGTCCCGAGTTGGTTGTGTTGATGATTACAGCTGCATGAGACATCCTCCAGGACACAGACTGACTGAGTCGGCCTGAGAGAGAGCCCATGAGTTGGGTGTGCCCATGAGATGGGTGTGTTGTTCCTCTCTGAGACGGAGAAGGAACATTGTGTGCCCCTGTGTGGGGTGAGGAGTCCCATGAGTTGGTTGTGCCCATGAGACGGGTCTGTGGTTCCTCTCTGAGACGGAGATGGAACGTTGTGTGCCCCTATGTGGGGTGAGGAAGCACATGAGTTGGGTGTGTCGTTCTCTCTGCGACAGAGATGAAACGATGTGTACACCTGTGAAGGGTGAAGGAGCCCATGTGATGCGTTTACTGTTCTCCTCTGTGCAGAGAGTTGAGATGATGTGATACTCCAGATGATTCTCCTGTGAGACGCAGTGAGATAGAGATCTGCTGAGTAAGACGTTCCTTTCGCTGAGCACAAGTGGGCGTGATCCTAGTGGTTGAGCACTAGTGAGTGTGTACTCTGATGATTCTCCTGTGAGACGCAGTGAGATAGAGACTTGGATGTCCCTGTGGCTGAGCACAGATGGACGTGCCCCTAGTGGTTGAGCACTAGTGGGTGTATGAGATCCCTTGCTATATTGTCCAAGAGTCAAACTTACATGTAACCCTATTTGTGATGTAAAGGGTACAGGTCGACCCCACCATAAACTGAAAGATAATTAATGTAAAAGACAATTAATATGGTAATTATTAATTATATTTTGAGTTATTGAGGTCGGCCCTGTTGTGCCAATAGACACTACTTTTGATATGTCCAGTCTGATATAAATAAAGGTAATTTCCCCATTGAGGAAATATAACACAAGTGTGAGTTTGGAAATTTCAGCAAGTACTTGTTCTTGAGCTGAAGTGCGCACCTCTTTTGGGTGCTAATCTTCTAGCTTTTGTTAGCAACCTTTTGTGTGCTAGGTTTATGGTGTGGGAGGTCTTTCTCTTGAAGAATATAGCAAAGGATTGGTTGGGTTTTCTTCCCTTGTTGAGAAGGGTTTCCCAGGATACTTCTTGTGTACTTGTGCATGGTATTTCTTCTTGTGATCTTGGTTGCTGCAACAAATTGTTTATGGTGTAACTGCAATTGTCTATGGTTCAAGTAAAATGCTAAAATTGGAATGAACTTCATGCTTGAGCCTAGCTTATTGAAAAATCAACATGGTTTTAGAGCATAGGTCTTGAAGAACCCATTGCACAAGCTTCTACCAGTCAACCTCTCATTTCTGCAGAACTGTACAGCCCTCCTAGGGTTCCCAGAAATTTCGTACGACCCTCCTTTTTGAGGTGTTTCAGCACTTAATACTTGGACGTTGGGGCTAAAAAGTGCATAGGAGTGTACGGCCTCCTTCAGTGCACCTCCAGCAAGCTTCAGATTGCATTTCCGAGCATTTTCATTTTTTGGCCAGAGGGTTTCGCTATTTTCTGCATAAATTTCAGAATTAGGGTTTCTTGTAATGTCCCCACTTTGGGAAATCATTACATTACAGAGGGTTATGATGACCAAAGTAGCCAGATGGAGGTTATAGAGAGTATAGAGATTATTGAGAGGTATTTTGGGGTTTGGCTTGCATCGTTCATCCCATTTCATCATTATGATCCATTCCGCATAGGTTGGCTTTGGTTTCGTTGCATTCCGACGATTTCCATGATTTTGAGTATTTTGAGCTATAAGTTAATTAAATTCACTGAAGAGGTCATTTTGGGCACAATACTTGGAGAAACCTCTCAGTGTAATAGCTCATTCGAATCGGGAGGAACGGGACTACATGATAGGATGATGAGAAGCGACTTTCAGTGGCTAGGGAAGCCACTAGGAGAGATAAGGCGCTTTTCAGAGGTAAAAAGGTTAATTAATTAATTAAAGTAATTTAATTAATTAATTAATAATTAAAAAATAAAGTCACTTTGGAGAGACAAGGGGATGCAGGAAGTATAAATAAGAGGCAAGGGCCTCTATTGATTCATTCATGTATGTTTATCTTTTGGATATCTGGCTTGTTGCCATCCTAATACACACTTGCAAACGTGACCAAAGTCCGACTCACTTAGTGTGTCCTTGGAGGCACAATGCCTAGGTTCAAAGCTCACGCTGTCACTTTGACTTGAACCTCTTCTGTTTAGGCTTACTCCTAGGGAAGCCAAGGGGCGTAGACCCTAGTTACTAGATATGATTTACGTGATGTTCTAGGAGTTGATTTTAATTAGTTAAAGGTTGGGGGAAAGTCTAACCTATGATGCAAAGGCAGCAAATGCAAGACGCAATGATTTTCTTATGACAAGCAAGCCCTTTCCTAAAACAACTAAGACTAGTGCCTAAGATTGGGCAAAGGGGTCAACTAATGTTTGAGGAGGTTTTATTACAAAATGATTACAAAAAGTTACAAATAAGTACAACTACTCCACAACAAAGTTAGATACAAATACTTACAACTAAAAAACGAAATGATAGATACTACAACAATTATGACCAAGAGATATACAACAAGATAGTAAGTTACAACAAGAAAGTCTAAGATCTACAAGATAAAAAGATACAAAGAGACAAGTTAACCATGTGCTTTAATGTGCAAGAATTAAAGGAATCCAAAGCATGAAGATCATCAACACATTAAGCCAAGCATGCCCCAATAGCACTTGCTCTAGTGGGCTGCTTTTCAATGGCAACCACATCACTCAAGACCCAACAAGATGATGCCTTCAAATGGGATGTGCTATCTCTTGAGGGATCACACCATAAAGAGCATGAAAAGAAATACTTGAAAGAACAAATGCTCAACAATATTAAACAACGCACTTAGATAATTAATCCACGAAATCGCATGTGAAAATAAAGACAAGAAGTGTGCTTGCAATTAATGTTTAAACAACCATAAGATGTACCCAAGAGAAAGATTGCCTAAAACACTAAGTGGATTAGGAGTTGCTTAAAGATTTTAAAGATTTTAAATTCCCCCCCTAACTAAGTGTTGAACCAAAATCCTCCTCCCCCAATTACCAAATGGCTGTTGGATGCTCAAGAAGTGAGGCAACAAGGCCTACCCTAGCTTCACAGGTCAATCCTAAAGACCCGAGTACTCCCGGAAAGGATGCCACGCGCCGTAAGATTGTCCCCAGCCTAGCACCTTCTGTTGCCTTCCTCAAGCCCCGTTTTAGATGGCGAAGATGGTGGATTTAGGTGTCCTATTAAGTCTAATATATTATTATGCCTTAGGACTAAGTTTTTAGGAGTGTTTAAGAGTGTTTTGATGACTTTTAGTTGTCCAAATTTAGTGAAAAAGTGTCAAAACCGAAACTTTAATCAGCCCAAAAGATGTGTTTTAAATCTTAAGAATGAAGCATGTAAACACACATAGCATGTATAATGAATTGTTGAAAAGAACAAGTTATTCCTACACCATTTAGTTAACCAAGAATGTTTGCAAGCTTGAAAGAAAAGAGTGCTTTTAAAGGGACAAGAATAGCTTGCCAAATGAAAAGATTTAAGCTTTTACCATTTACCCATGTGTGACTTGCATTAAGATAGATGTTATGAAAAAAAAACTTCCAAGATTTAAAGCATGTAAGTGACTTTATGCCTCCATGGGCTTAGGCTAATACTAGTTATGTGAATGTGAGATCTACTTCTAGAAGATTTTAACCATGAAAGCATAAGCAAATCACAAGCACATTACTAACTAGCCTCACAATTTTGGGGGTTTCTCACCCAAGGTGTAGGCACAAGATATTATTTACAACAAATGAAACTATACACAAAAGAATAAGCTTCAAAGAACTTGCCAAAAATGCTAGAAAAATGAAGGAGAAGGGTGAGACTTTTACCAACCCAAAGGAGGGACCTTTGGGAGTGTTGTGTGACCATGACCTGATGAGAACCTGCAAAAACCAGCAAGCTATAGCTTTCTAGAAATGCTAAACACAACAAGAAAAGTAAGGAAAAATTTATGTTTTTAAGGCAGAAATTTTTCACATAAAAATTTCAAGTGAAAATATATTTTAGATGACCTATCTATGATTGTTAGCAAACTGAAATATTGAGAGAGTAAAGAAATCAGATCTGAAAAAGCATATGAATTTTTAGGTAGGTTTTAAGAGTAGACTCTTCCTTGAGGCTAGCCCAATAAAACACTAGAGGTAAACCTGCAAAAGTTGAGAGATGAGCTACAAAAATAGATAGAATGTGAGTAGATCTATATGGTAAACAAACTACTTTGCAATACCAAAAATAAACACTTCACTAGATCTATGATAATACTACCACAAATCTATCCAAGCAAAATACTTTGCTTGGAGCTTCTATTGTAGATCTATAAACTTGAAGCAAGAATGAGAGAAGAATAGAACAAGATCACCTCAATAATAGCAAGAAGCAACAAGAATACTCTTTGTTTGTTCCAATCCTCCAAAGCTTCTCTATTAATCCAAAAGGGAAAGTCTTGTAGCAATGAATTGCTCCAAAACTCTCAAGAGAAAAAGAACGGATGCAAGAAGAACAAGAGAGAGAGAGAGAGATCCAGTAGCATAACAATAGTTCAAGATATGGTGGTGAAAAGAGTGAGGGAGAGGTTCTATTTATACCTCAAGAGGCAAAGTGACCCCTCTTGGATCACTGCCATGTGTCAAAACCCAAGAAATATTGAGGATCTCAAGGAGAGGGGTGCACCATTAGGGTTTTAGACAAGGATTGGTGAGGGGCCAAGGGTTGTGAGGTGTGGGGATCAAGCAAAGGGTGACGTGGGAGGCTAGAAAGGGCGCACATGTGGAGGGGAGGGCCCACAACTCAAAAGAAATCAAGTTATAACGTTTTACCATGGTGAGGGGGCGCAAATCCCCCTAGGGGCGTGAGGGTTTGAGTGATTGAGTGGGTGAGGGGGTGTGCAAAGGTTGGTTTAAGTTGGTTTGGGTAGGTTTTGGTTAGGAAACATCTCTCTTACCTTTATCCATCTTAACATCCATCCATTAGCTCAAAATTACAAAAGTGACATTTTTACTATCTCTAGACTTAGCAATTAAAATTGTTGTTTTTTACTGACTGAGACTCCTGGTGGACAAACACCTAGCAAAAGTTGTCCGACTGAGCTGAAACTTGGTCCAAGGATGTAGGGGGTGTCTTTCCATTTCTTTTGAGCACAAATATCCCTATCAAAAGCCCAAGGACCTAGTTTTTACAATTTTTTGCTCCAAAATAATTAATTAATTAAATAATTAAACCTCCAAACTTAGGAAAATTTAATTAAAAATTAATTAATTAAAAAAAATCTATCTAGACTCGACGGAATTCTGCGAAACTTTCTAAGATGTCATGCATGGTCATTTACATCATTCCTAAACAATAGTTACCCAAAGATAACCCCATTAGAACGCCTTTCACCACTTTGGAGGAATTATTGCACGTGTGAGGGAAAAACTCAACAGAAATTAATAAGGCTGAAAAGCCTAATTAATAACCTGAGAATAAAAAACCCTCGATGAAAGGAACTCTCCTAGTGAAGAAATCTCAAGGTAACTGACCTAACTATGAGCCATGCAGACCTATTACATTATTGACCCACACAGGGGTGCGGAAATTCCATTTACAAAAATATGTGCTGGAGGCATAAATTGCCCAGTAGAACCAAACTGTCTTCGACATATTAGCACATGATGATGCATCTCTTCATGGCACATGGAGTTGACCCCCTAGTTGGATAGGCGGTCAACATGGCTTCTAGCTAGAGGACCCATCTCTTGGGGGTTTTGAGGGTTTTGACTTAACAAACCCTAGAGGACGATTCGGTGGTGAAAGATTCCACCTAGCTTGTCCCAAGCTTGGTCTCGGAGATGCAATACTCTCCCACACCATTCTAGTTCGGATCTACTCAGTGCAGGAGGGCATTCTAGAGGAGTTTCAGTGCTATTTGATTTATTGGATGCATTGAACGAATTGGAGAGAAGGAGGGTAATTTTGAGATTTAGATCTACTCAGTTTGGAGGGGCTATACTTCATATCTGATCCTGAGACTTCACCCAGTGACTTGCGCTGTCCCGATCTACCTTTCTAGCGAGTTTCAGGGCATTTGGAAGCCTCCTTCATCAGGGCTGAAATTATAGGGTTTGACAGTTTTAGGAGGACACAACTCCATTGGGGGATTCAGCATTTGGAGGAGTTTCCCTTGGTATTTCGATCTGAGATTTCAGGAGGGGATTCTACTCATCCCAATCTATAGTTCGGCATCTTCAGCGGAGTATTTGGAGGTCTCCTTCATCAGGGCCGAAATTGTAGGGTTTGACAGTTTTAGGAGGACGCAGCTCCATTAGGGGATTCAGCATTTGGAGGAGTTTCCCTTGGTATTTTGATCTGAGATTTCAGGAGGGGATTCTACTCATCCTGATCTACAGTTCGGCATCTTCAGTGGAGTATTTGGAGGTCTCCTTTATTAGGGCCGAAATTGTAGGGTTTGGCAGTTTTCAGGAGGATGCAACTTCATTGGAGGATTCAACATTTGGAGGAGTTTCCCTTGGTATTTTGGTTTGAGATTTCAGGAGGGGATTCTACTCATCCCGATCTACAGTTCGGCATCTTCAGCGTAGCATTTGGAGGTCTTTGACAGTAGGGCCGAATTATTGAGGGTTTCAGTCTTCTACTAGAGCGTGGCATCTTCCAGCTTGGGGTTTGGCACTCATACGGCCCAAATCTACTCTTGCATCGGTCTTCAATGGATATTCGACCTTTGGAGGCTTGTCGTCTTCTATTGGAGCATTTTGTAGCAACTCCTATCTTCTAGCCATCTGATGTGCATTCCAGATCGACATCTTCATTGTAGCAGGTTCTTCTATTATTGTGAATAAAATCAGATCTGCAGTGTTTTGGCTTGTCTATCATCTTATTGATCTTGCATATGATTGAGGTATGTTCCATGATTGTATCTTCTTGTTTATTGCTGCAACCCACATATAAATCATGAACTAAAACCCTAAGCCCAAAATCAAGAGGCCATTCTGCAAGTAAACACATGTAAACAAGTAGATCAGCAAAGTGTTTGACGAAATGCCACAACTAGTAAAAGTTTAAAAGACACCCAAAACCGTGATGTTCCTTGCATCTTGGCTTGGGAACATTACATTTTTGCAACTCACTGAAGGAGCTCTTCAGCTCACCAGTGTTCTTCTATCTTTCAAGGCTTATTGTTGGCAGTCATAAGCCCAACAAAACCTAAAGTTGCTAGCCTAGCCTAGCCGTTAGGTTTTCTAGCCCAGTTGACAAGGGTTTGTGAAAAATCTAAAAATATGATGAACAGAACCATGATGGAAGACAAGCTTGGTGGATCAAGCAAACTCAGTTCTTGGAAGCCAAGACTTCAAAGAGATGAAGACATCAACATTTCAGCACTCTCAAGTATGGTCCCTACCAATGATAATACTTGGTTAATTGACAATGGTGCCTCCAGGCACATGATCGGTTTTAGAGATCACCTGACTAGTTTTGTTGAAAAAGAGACAAATCAACATGTTGTCCTTAGAGACGATGCCAGATATAATGTGAAAGGGGTTCGAACATCTACCTTCCAACTAGATTCTAACATGCAACTTCAACTAAGTGAAGTACTATACGTACCTGGAATGAAGAGGAACCTTGTCTCCATTTCTGCCTTAGAAAACAAAGGCTACAAGGTTACCTTTTCAGAAGGAAGAGTTCTTGCATGGCACAAAGACTCACATATAAATTCTGCCAAAGTAATTGGTGTTCGAGAGAACAACTTATACAAATTGACCATCAGACCAGTCCAGGCCCTGTTACATGACACTATCAGCTTAAGTGAGCGATGGCATAGGAGACTTGCTCACATTCATTATAGAGCTCTCCCAGCTCTTGTGTACTTGTGCATGGTATTTCTTCTTGTGATCTTGGTTGTTGCAACAAATTGTTTATGGTGTAATTGCAATTGTCTATGGTTCAAATAAAATGCTAAAATTGGAATGAACTTCATGCTTGAGCCTAGCTTATTGAAAAATCAACAAGTTGGACTCCTCAAACTTCCCCTTTCTATAAACCTAATTTTGGTGGAGCTTCTTGAAAAGGTAATCTTGGAAATGCTGGAATTGGAGGTCTAGTATGAAATAGCCAAGAAGATCCACTTTTTATTTCGGCAAACAATATGCGGAAAGCTTCTTAGAATTTTGTCTTGGCAAATCTAGCAAAGGAAGTGTTGACCGCCTATTCAACTTGGGGTCAACTCCATGTACCATGAAGATATGCATCATCAGATGTTAAAAAGTCAAAGATTATGTAGTTCTACCGGGCAATTTTTGCCTCGAGCACATATTCTTGTAATCGGAATTTCCGCACCCCTGCGTGGGTTAATAATGTAATAGGTCTGCATGGATCATAGTTAGGTCAGTTGCCTTGGGATTTCTTCATTAGGGGAGTTCCTTTCATTGAGGGTTTTTTATCCTCAGGTTATTAATTGGGCTTTTCAAACTTATTAATTTTCCTTGAGTTTTTCCCTCCCACCAGCAATAATTCCTCCAAAGTGGTGAAAGGTGTTCTAAGGGAGTTATCTTCTGGTAGCTAGTGTTTAGGAATGATGTAAATGACCATGTATGACATCTTAGAAAGTTTCACGGAATTTCGTCGAGTCTAGATAGGTTTTTTTTAATTAATTAAAATTACCTAAGGTTGGGTAATTTAATTAATTAATTTTCCTACACCCTTGGACCAAGTTTCAGCTCAGTCGGACAACTTTTGCTAAGTGTTTGTCCACCAGCAGTCTCAGTCGATCAAAACAGCAACTTTAATTGCTAAGTCATGACATAGGAAAAATGTCATTTTGTAATTTTTAAGCAAATGTGGTAAAGTAAAGATGGATAAAGGTAAGAGAGATTTTTCCTAACCTTTTCCAACCCGCACATCACCCCCTCACCTAGCCATTAAGCAAAAACGTCACTTTCCCTAGAGTGGTGTACCCCCCTTCTAGAAAGTCTCCAAAAAGTGAAAAAATAATAAAAAAATTAATGGGAAACTTATTCTATCCCTTGGTGTGCCTCCCTAGACCCTACAACTCATCATTTGACTTGTCAAAGCCTTTCCAACTCACTCCAACTCATTGCCACTTCATCCATCCATGCCAAAACCCTAACTTACCAAAACCCTAAAAGTGACTTTTCTTTCATGTGTGACACTTGTAACTCATCAAAGAAGGGTAGCTTTGTCTTCCCAAGTATAAATAGAACCCCTCCCTCACTCATTTCTTCACCATATCTTGAGCTAGTGTTATGCTACTGAATTTTCATCTCATCTCTCTCTCTCTTGTTCGTTTTGTTTTCCTTTCCATTTTGCTCTTGAGAGTGTTGGAGCAACATGTTGCTGCAAGACTTTCCTCTTGAGTAATAGAAAGGCTTTGGAGGATTTGAAGAAACAAAGAGTATTCTTGTTACATCATGCAACTATTGAGGTGATCTTGTTCTATTGTTCTCTTTCTTATGCTTGCTCTAAATTATAGATCTAGAGTAGAAACTCCAAGCAAAGTATTTTGTTTGGATAGATTTGTGGTAGTATTATCATAGATTTAGTGAAGTGTTTATTTGGGTATTGCAAAGTATTTTGTTTTACCATATAAATCTACTCACATTCTATCTATTTTTGTAGCTTTTCTCACAAAATTTGCAGGTTTACCTCTAGGGTTTTATTGGGATAGCCTCAAGGAAGAGTCTACTCTTAAAACCTACCTAAACTCCATTGTTTTTCAGATCTGATATTTCTGCTCTTTCATTCCATATTTCAGTTGCTAACAATCATAGATAGGTCATTTTAAATCAACTTTTATTTCGGTACTTGTATGTGAAAAATTTCTGCATAAAAACAGAATTTTTTCTTGATTTGTTTTGTGTTGTGCAGCATTTCCAGCGAGCAATAGCTTGCTGGTTTTTGCAGGTGCTTACTAGGTTTAGGGGTTATGTTGCCCACTTTCAGTCACACAACACTTCAAAGACATATCCTTTGATTGGGTAACGAAAATCACCTTCTCCCTACCTCTTTCTAGCATTGTAAAGTCATTTTTTTTCTTATGAACCCCCTTGGCACAAAAAGGAAGGCTTGCCTCCATCTTGTGCCATTGAGAGTGGCTTTTAATTTGTGCTTTTCATTTCAAGTCATTTATTTCATTGTTGCCTACACCTTGGGTGAGAGATTGGCACGGCCAACCCCCCAAAATCGTGAGGCTAGATTAGTTATGTGTGTTTTTAATTTGCTCATGCTCATGGTTAAAATATTCTAGAAGTAGATCTCACACTCACATAACTGAATCGTAGCTTAAGCCCTTGGGGTATAGATTTACTCTCACACTCTAAGTCCTTCATATTGCAAGTAATTTTCATAGCATCTTTCTCTTAATGCAATATACACACGGATGAATGAGGGTGGTTTAAAGTAATCTCTTTTTCATTTGCAAGTATCTTATCTTTTAAAGCATTTACTTTCATTCAAGTTTTCAAGTACACATGGGCGTGTGAGTGGTGTATGAACAACATTTCATTTCAACACGTTTTTCTTAAGTTCTTATATGTTTCAAATGCTTTAATCTCACGTTTTAGAACATAACTTGTGCTAGACTAAAAGTTTCGGTTTTGGCATTATTTCACTGTTTTTAGGCAAGTAAAAGTCACCTAAACACTCTGAAACACCCTAAAATACTTAGTCCATAGGTATAATAACATACTAGACTTAATAAGACACCTTAATTCACCATCTTCGCCATTTAAAACGAGGTTTGAGGAAGGCAACAGAAGGTGCTAGACCGAGGACGGTCTCACGATGCGCGGCGTCCTTTCCGAGAGTAGTACTCGGACCTTTAGGGTTGACCTGTGAAGCTAGGGTAGGCCTCGTTGCCTCACTTCTTGAGCATCCAGCGGCCATTTGGTAATTGGGGGAGGAGGATTTTGGTTTGACACTTAGCTAGGGGTAATTCAAATTTTAATAATCTTTAAGCAACTTTTAATCCACTAAGCATTTTGGGCATCATCTTCATTGGTACATCTTATGGTTGTTAAAACAATACTTGCAAGCACACATCTCTTTTAATTTTACATGCAAGTCTATCCCTTTATTTCCTTGTGGATTAATTATCTAAGTGTCATCTTTTATGTTGTGGAGCACTTGTCTTTTTAAAGCATTTCATTTTATTTGTTAAGTGTTCTTTATGGTGTGATCCCTCAAGAGATAGCGCATCCCCTTTAGAGGCATCTTCTTGTTGGGTCTTGAGTGTTGTGGTTGCCATTGATAAGCAGTCCAATAGAGTAAGTGCTATTGGGGCATGCTTGGCTTAATGTGGATGATCTTTATGCTTTGAATCTCTTTAGATTCCTACACATTAAAGCACTTGGTTAATTTGTTTCCTTGTATCTTGTGTATCTTGTTGTATATCTCTTGCTTATAATTGTTGTAACATCTATCATTCATTTTTAGTTGTAAGTATTTGTATCTAACATTGTTGTGGAATAGTTGTACCTTCATAATCTTTTGTAATCATTTTGTAATCAAACTCCCTTAAACATTAGTTGACCCCTTTGCCCAATCTTAGGCACTAGTCATAGTTGACTTAGGAAAGGGCTTGCTTGACATAAGTAAATCATTGCATCTTGCATTGTTGCCTTTGCATCTTAGGTTAGTCTATCCCCCCAAACTTGTAACTAATTAAAACCAACTCCTAGAACATAACGTTAATCTCATCTAGTAACTAGGGTCTACACCCCTTGGCTTCCCTAGGAGAAAGCCTAGACGGAAGAGGTTCAAGTCAAAGTGACAACGTGGGCTTTGAACCTGGGCATTGTGCCTCCAAGGACACACTAAGTGAGTAGGACTTAGCTCATGTTTGCAAGTGTGTATTAGGACGGCAACATCTTTGACACCGTTGTCGGGGATAAGTCATTTATCCTTGGTCAAAACGACTTAACTTAATTTTTTAAGAACCAAACCAAAAAAACTTTAGCCCCTAAAATTCTTTGAACTTGCATTGGTTGATTTTGTGTGGTTCCTTTCCAAGTCGTGACTCCATTGAACAAATCTATCAAGTATACTACTAGGAGCACTGCACAAGGATTGATTTATTCTTTTCCGGAACCTAAAAAGGTTTATAGGAGGAGACTAAATCGCCTTGCCCCTAGAAGGCTACTTGAAAGTCTTGGAGAAGAAGCACTCACTAATATCCAATTCTTGTTCCAACTTAATAATTTAACTTTTGTTTTCCTTCTTGTTTTTGCTTTGTTTGATGCCCTTGTCTGTTTGATAAACTTGGTCATTTGGCGACTCCACTTTAAAATAATTTGACAAAGTATTCTTCAAGAAGGAACCCACGGCTTGTTTTGCTTCATCCTTGAACTTGAAAAATTTTGTGGATGAAGTTAGCATGTTTCCCTTCTTGTTGGATCCTTAGTAATCTTGGGTCTCAGTCCTTTTCTTTAGACCTTTGTTTAAATGATCTAGTTAGAAATGGATGGTTATTATAAACCTTTTGATTTTTCAGGATTTGTTGGTTATCCTCGTGATATATCTGAAGATGTTATTGATAACTTACCTGACTATCATAATTATGGTGATGCTAGTGCTCACATCAGGGCTTTCACGCATTGTATTGATGAATGGTGTGACCCACCTATTTATGAGGATGTCTTAATGCAATTGTTTGTCATGACTTTTTGCGAGGAGTATGCTTATAATTGGTTTCATGATTCTGAGGATAATACATTTAAGACCATACGAGATTTGTTGCATGCCTTTTTGGAAAGATTTGGGGATGATCAGGATGAAATTTACAATGAATTGGTTGATGATTTTATGGAAAAATGGAAGAGGAAAAATCTTCCAGATATAGAAACAATCAGTTCATATATAGAAATAGATACTCCACCAGATCCCAATGAGGAGCTTAAAGAAATTATTCTGAACATGCAGTATGCCCATGCAAAATAGTGTGAGGCCATACAGTTGGCTCATGCAAAACAATGTGAAGCCATGTACGAACAACTTACTGTCATAGAAGATCAATTGGAAATCATGGAAGCTAACTTTACAGAGACTTATATTGAGTATCCAGATCCCCCAGAACTTGAGCTTCACAATGAAAAAGATAAGGAAGTTCAAGGGGAAATTCCGGATGAATCCATGGATGAGTCAGTCATTTATTTTGAGGAGGAAAAGGAATTTGAGTTTGAAAGTGTTGAATATCTAGATAATTCAAGTCCCCACCCTCCTCCCGAAGAACCAATCTCTTTAGAGGAGAACTTTAACAACATTGAGGAAAACAGTGCAATGGTTCCTTTGACATGTTCATTTTCAACATCTCAACCAAAAGATGAATCAATGCAGAATTATGAGGAAATGGAAGGCAACTTCAATTTATCAATGTCATATCATTATGAGTATTGGTTGGCCTTCCACCTTGACAGTCATGAGCAGCAAAGTATTGAAAGTTTACACGGCTTGTCATATTCCAGTGTTTCGTTGAATGGAGGAAAGAGCATAATCCTTGGCTGGTTCTTCCTCTCAAAAAATTCCAAGTTGATAAAACTTGGGAAGGGATCTTCTGTGAGTCATCCTGGACAAGGATTTTTCAGACACTTGTGGCTTCATTCCATCCATTGCATGGATGGTTGTAACGTATCTCTAACCCTTCTCCTTATTCAGTTTTGTATTATTTCATTCATTATGTCATTATGTACTTAGATTTATTTTTGTATCATAGTTTCATGTTGTAATTAGAAGTATTGTACAATGGTTATTTCTTTATGTAATTATTGTTTATAACATTTTATTTGTCATATATGTATAGTTATGTTGGGTATTGGTGAGCACTTTGTTTTGTAGATGTTGGATTCTCATATGCTCTCATTCCCAAGTGTGAAGATCAAACACACGTCCCCATGTGGAGCCAGATGTTGACCGCCTATTCAACTAGGTGGTCAACTCCAAGTACCATGAAGATATGCATCATCAGATGCTACCAAGTCGAAGATTATTTGGTTCTACTGGGCAATTTTTGCCTCCAGCACATATTTTTGTAATCGGAATTTCCGCACCCCTGTGTGGGTTAATAATGTAATAGGTCTGCATGGATCATAGTTAGGTCAGTTGCCTTGGGATTTCTTCATTAGGGGAGTTCCTTTCAGTGAGAGTTTTTTATCCTCGGGTTATTAATTGGGCTTTCAACCTATTGCCGTCCTAATACACACTTGCAAACGTGAGCAAAGTCCAGCTCACTTAGTGTGTCCTTGGAGGCACAATGCCTAGGTTCACAGTCCACACTGTCACCTTGACTGG
>JASDQU010103870.1:47990-58663 GCA_032191745.1 Picea mariana | reverse complement strand
TGATGTGAAACGAGGTCAACAAAACAACAAGCAATAATAATACTCTTTTGATAATAGTAAATAAAACAATAGCACGAATAATCATCACAATAGCTCCTTTAGAGCTTTCACTTGTGACCTGTTTGAAACAAAGATCAAAAGTAAGAGATACAATACGAAATGAGGTCAACACTCTTCTAGTGTTGTGATCAAACATTCATCCAAGGTAACTTGAAATCAACACAAGAAGTTTCTCCTAGAGGAGATGTTAGTTGTATCTGGTAAACGATTACATTAAGCATTTATCTTGATATGCTCACATGTTACCAAGTATAATACTTTTCAAAGACTGCTACCTCAACAATAATGTTTACCTGTAAAGAGGCAGTTATCAACTTGCCATGTGAAATTTTGAATCTTATCAACTTAACTAATCAAACCTAGAACCTGGAGTCTTGTCCTCAAGAATGAGTGTATTGTTTTTCTTCCAAGTCTCCTTCACTCAAGATGACAAGTGCTTTCTTCAACCCGTCTTCTTGTACTAAGACAATATGCTATCTTGACAGAAGGTTGGGTTAGAGAATAAACTCTACGATCTCAACTTTAATCCATATAATACCTTGGCTTTAATTTTGACCAAAGGTTAGTATNAAACAACAAGCAATAATAATACTCTTTTGATAATAGTAAATAAAACAATAGCACGAATAATCATCACAGTAGCTCCTTTAGAGCTTTCACTTGTGACCTGTCTGAAACAAAGATCAAAAGTAAGAGATACAATACGAAATGAGGTCAACACTCTTCTAGTGTTGTGATCAAACATTCATCCAAGGTAACCTGAAATCAACACAAGAAGTTTCTCCTAGAGGAGATGTTAGTTGTATCTGGTAAATGATTACATTAAGCATTTATCTTGATATGCTCACATGCTACCAAGTATAATACTTTTCAAAGACTACTACCTCAACTATAATGTTTACCTGTAAAGTGGCAGTTATCAACTTGCCATGTGAAATTTTTAATCTTATCAACTTAATTAATCAAACCTGGAACCTGGAGTCTTGTCCTCAAGAATGAGTGTATTGTTTTTCTTCCAAGTCTTCTTCACTCAAGATGACAAGTGCTTTCTTCAACCCGTCTTCTTGTACTAAGACAATATGCTATCTTGACAGAAGGTTGGGTTAGAGAATAAACTCTACGATCTCAACTTTAATCCATCTAATACCTTGACTTTAATTTTGACCAAAGGTTAGTATGATGGTCATAGCTTCAACATGCAACCTAGATCAAAATAATGTCATAGATGCATATCAAAATAATCAAACCTGGGTTGCATTATTCCTCTGAATGTGTTGGATCTTGAGATCCTTCTGGATCTATGGAAAGAGATCCCTTCTGTAAATACCCTTTAAAGCTTAACAATTTAAGCATATGTGAGTACATACCTCTGATAGCATTTGCAGGTAGTGGTACCATCTGGTAGTAGCGGTAATAATTACCAACTCTTTAAGAACTTCAAGGGTGACTGCAACTATTACTACAACTTATACTGCAACTGATACTACAACTACAATTGATACTGTGACTGATTTTGAAATTGCAACTGCAACTTAGGGTTTTATGAGGAAACCCTAATTTTTCAAACTTCAAATTTTGAAATTCCGATCCAGGGGCTAGATGCGCTGAGCTGAGGCGAGTAAGCTGGTACAGTTAGATTTCTGAAAAACGAAATTTTGCCCCCTCAAGCTTGACCAACGGAGTTCTGGACTTGTGCTTCTGGTTTTCTGGTACTTCTGGTTTTCTAGTACCAGTGAAAACTAGGGTTTCACTTTTTGGGATTTTTAACCACTGAAAAGGTGTTCTCAAGATGCCAAAAGCTTCACTAGGGTAGGGCACACTTTTCTAGATGGGTTTTAGGCAAAAATTTCTCTCCAACAAAAAACCCTAATTTTCTTGTATGGCAACAATGACATTTTTCTTTATCTTGTGAAAGATGCTCTCTTAAGCTTAGATATGATACCATGTTAGAGTTTAAGCTATTATTAGGTTTCTTTTCAATTTACTAGATAACCATAACATAGATAGGATCACTAAGAGAAACACAATCACAAGAGACACATCATTTATCCTGGGAAACCCTCATGGGGGAGAAAACCCAACAAAAACTTCCTTAATATAGATAGCCAATACAATGCCAAGAGAATAAACCAAACACTACGGAAAGTCCTCTCCCAAGTAATGTGCCTCTCTCTCTTCCTTCTTCTCCAACTGCAGCTCCAAACTTGCACTCTGGATGATCGAATGAGTGAGTGAACAAATGAGGCGCTAACCTCCTTTATTTATACAATCTGGCAGGTGTTGAAAGGAAGTGTATTTTCATTGGCAGGGCCGACTTCTCTTCCTGGGTGGTTAAAACCACTTTAATTTATTTTGGGGGCTGACTTCTCATTTTGCATATTACAATAAGGCTTTGACCAATCCACAAAAGGGGATTTGGTCATTTACAATGCCCAACATGATCAGTCCACAAAAAGGGATTGATCTAATGAATGATACATCAATAATAAATATAATACTCTTTGTAGTTAAAATATTTCAACACTAGCCACCGCGATCAAAACACCATACATGGGAAGTTAGGTTACGTCGGAAAGATACAAGAGATCATTCGACTGGACTTATCTTCTTTCCAATATGTTATTTTTAGGTGCAAGTGGTGGGACACCTTTGATTAGAATAATGTAAAAGAAGATCGTGATAGTGGGATGATATGTATCAACTTTAAAAAGATGTCGGATGAAGCTAAGGAGCCTTATGTTTTCCCAAAACACTGTAACCAAGTGTTTTTTTACCCAGATGTGTTGGATAGGGATTGGTGGTTTGTATTAAGACATGGCCATAGATCAAAACATATTTCTGAGAACAACAATGTTATCATGCCAAGCGAGGAAGATAATAAGGGTGATGACAACAAAGAGTGATATGTACATGTTTTATTTCATCTTTAATACAAATGTTGTACCTTTTTGTTATATTTTTTATTTCGCTAATTATATATTTTTGTATTCATCTTATGACAAAGGAAATGTTAAGTTAATTATAACAAATCTTTGAACAATTTTAGTTGATTAATTGTCAGTTTGATGCGTAATGTGTTTGTCTTCCAAATTATTTGTGATTGCATAGAACGATTGTTATTTGAACATATTTATATGTCATTGCATATATTTAAAAATGTTTCGTCTTCTTTAAGTATTTCCAATTGTGAAATCCTGAAAAATGATAAATGTCCAGTTGAACTTTTAATGGGATATGAAATTCTACTTTTTATGTTGATAATTAGATATAATGATATAGTTGATATGCATGTTTAATAATACAACATTTTTGAGGATATGTTAACATGATGATTCAAAAATTGAGTTTATGTTCATTTATTTTGTAGATTTAAAAGTAAGATTAATAAAAAAATGTGATTTATAATTAAAAAAATTAAATTTATAACATGATTTTGTGATAATTTGGTTTTTAACTAAACTAGTGTTTGTTAGTTTACATACTTTTATCATTGCTTTTGAAAATATTTATAAAAATATGCTCCTAATGTTGAGTAAAACCATAATTAATGAAGTAATATTTTAAAATTTGATAGAAATCAAATTATGAAATAATGACAAAAATAACAATAGGAAGATTTGCATCCATAAAATTTTAAAGCCAATAGAATGCTTATCATTGGAGATCATAACTTTTTTATAAGAACAATTTTTAGTGTAGGAGATTCTATTCAAAAAGAGTCATTGGTACAATGGAAAATAATATTTATTCATATGTAATTTGTTTAAAAAAAAATAGTTAGAATGAATATGTATAATGAACTATCTATGCAATTATAGTTTAAATTTTATAATTATAGTTTCAACCATATTGAACTTTCTAATTTATAAAAATAAACACGATGTTGATAACGATCTTATAACAAACATAAACAACATCTAAAATACACATTTATATTTGCTAGCTAACATCATCTAATTATATATAAATCTAGCACATATAAACGTCATTAATTAGCTAGCACACATATCTAATAATTTAACAGGGCATCATCATTGCGATCACATCTAACAAAAGACAAACATTTTCTAACATCATCATCACACACATCTAACAAGTATAATTTAACATACACATCTATCAAGCACATTTAACATTAAACATATCTAACATGACCTAAAAATGTACACATCAACATATAAATTGATTAAGTATATCGTCATGATCAACAGGAAAAATGCATGTCTAATGAACAATGTTATAACATATACATCTATCAAGCACATTTAGCATCCAAACCTAACATGACCTAACAATATACACATCAACATCAACATATAAATTAAGTATATCATCAGCATGATCAATAGAAGAAAAAAACTATATATATATATATATATATATATCATGGACAAGTCAAATAACTGCTATAACATATCTAGTTCAGTCGATGGGATAATTTGCATATCTACAATAGTAGTGGAGGCTTGGTCTATAGTGCAAGATGATGGATGATGAATCGGTCTTGCCTTCTCATCTAGGTGAGGTGAAAGAGGAAGATGAGGAATAGGTCCGACGTGCTCATCTAGGTGATGTGAAAGAGGAGGATGATGAATAGGTCTGACATGCTCATCTAGGTGAGGTGAAAGAGGAAGAGGAGGAGGAATATGTGTTGTCTCCTCATGATCTGTGTGAGGTGAAGGAGGAGGAGGAGGAGGATGTGGAGAAGGATGATCACGACCACCCTCATCAATCGATGGGGTATTGGAGGAACGAGCCGTATTGGAAGAAGAGTTGTGCCTATCATTGAGATCACTCCTCGTTGCTAGTAGCATGGCAACTTCGACAATGTGACACATAAGAGGCATCAAATCACACGACATCTCCCTCCAAATCTATAAAAGCGTAAGATCTTCCTTGATGTCTCGCATCAGGGCAAGGCAGAATCCCACCTTAATCAAAAGTGCAAAGAGTCACTCGCCCAACTCCAACCTGAATCTGGTATCGGGCCTACGATGCATGTTGCCGGGTATCTGCATTCGAGGACCCTGACCTGTCATGGCCTCAAGCATCATCTCCTCATCATCATTTGTCGGGGGAGGAGGCACGTCCCCAATGAAAGTGCCAATATTTGTAAAATATATAGTATAGAACAATAATTACACAGTTGATTCATTAAACAATTTAATAAAACAAGTTAAAGAACGTGTTAGAATTAATTGTATTCTAATTAAGTAAGACAATTAAATAAAACTATATTAATTGAAATAAAACACTAATATTACATCTATCATCTAGTGGCTCATCTGGTGTGAAGAGGATGTTCACACATCCTTGCCAATCCAAACCCGCATAAGGACACGACACCATGATGAACATGTGATATGTCGCACTGACTAGTAGCCCTAGTGCGTATGGCACAATCCTAGCCGAAAAATCTGGTTGTCCCCTCTTGGGCACCATCTCTCCCCACATGTGCATCCGCACATGAGTCCTCGACCTAGTAGACTAATGGACAAAAGTCAGCCTTGTCTCTGGAAACCTCTCAAAAAATAAGCAAAACAACTCCGAGGCAAATGGGAATTTTGACCTCCCACATATCATAGCCCGACATTTGTCGAGCGCTATACAAAAATGCCGCAAAAAAATGGCAGACCATATGATACACCGTGGCCACTGTACCAATGAATCAACATAATATAAAAGAGGGCATCTAATGCGCTTCCCATCACTAGTAAAGTGGGCTATGGTAGTCACTAAGAGTGAGAGGCGTCTAACCTCCTCTGCACCGAAAGAGGTGATTTTCAGTTGTCCACCAGACACCTAAAAATCAGCTGGGGATATAAGTACCTCAACCCCAACATATCGTTGAGAGTACATGAGACTACTTTCAACGACAACACCTACTAGGACATTTGGGAACTGGGGAAAATCCTCCCCTCTCCTGGATGGCCCAGTGATAAAGTAAATATCTTCCTCAGTGGGATGGTACCACTGATCTAGACCCACACGGAAAGCCTGTCGATGGACATCCCATCAACAGATCAGATGCACCAACAACCGAGAGTGCACCTTAAGGGATGTAGCCTCCTCATGGTACTTAAGGAGGCCTACATCTCTCAAGAGAACACGAGTCGCTGCAATAATAGGGCGAGGGTATAAATCCCTCTCCCTCTCCCTCGCATCCCATTCCCGTACAACATTGTACAGGTCCACCCTCTGCTCCTGCTACTCTCTCCACTCACGTCTTTGCATGATTAACATATGAAATACATTAGCCTCATTCATACATAAAATAAAAAAAAATTCTACTGAATGGTAAATTTATCTATAAATACGGAAAAATAACTTCCTTCAAAAAATAAGTTAACTGCATTAACGGTGCACCCAAAAAACAGTCACACATCGTCGACGGTGTGCATATAGATATTGTGAGCCTCGTAAACAGTGCGTTAGTGTAAACTAACACAACGAACAAAATATGTTCTTTTGTGTTATGCAATGCATTGGAAAACGATACCACACCGGGGTGCTACACTACAACACATATGCCCCGGTGCGTTACATTTATCCTACACACCGCTTAAATCAAAAAACAAATTAAAATATTAACGCATGTAAACAATTATTTAAAAATTAGCAAAAAAACGGTGCGTATATGTTCACTACATGCACTGGTGCATGTAGCTAACATAGACCGCACCGTCACATAAAATTTTCCAAATTTTCGAGTACGAAACTTTTTATGGTGCGTTCTGGTCATTACTATCGCACCGCGTATGATGCCATAAAAAAATATATTGGGTGCACCACAACACAATGTTACATTTCTTGACGGTACATTTGGTAAACATGAACGCCTCGGTGTGAACGTTTACCAACGCACTGTGTAAAAATATATTTGATAAGGGTGGTGCGCCATGAACTTTAACGACCCCATGTGTCATCTGTACTTTGACGCACCGCCCCACCAATTATATGATTTTCTTCAGTGTGTCGTTAAAAGGACGCGTGGATGTGTTTATGTCTACCAACGCATCACTAAGAAAGGTAACAAGGTACACAGTGTGCCTTGTAAATTTACACGTCGCACCATAGGCGATGTGAGCCGAGAGCCTCGAACGCACCGCGCAAGTTTTTTTATTTTTATTTTTTATAACATTTAAAATTTTACTCAATTTAAAATTTTAATTCGGTGAAAACTTAAGTTATGAAGAAACAAGGACATTACGTGGACATTTTGTCGTCGGGGAGGCATGGTTGTGACATACTAAAAAAAACTAAATTTTCCCACCATTCAAAAAAATTCAAAATTCCCGCATCGAGCAACAGAAGAAAGCAAGGCAACCAAGAAAAACACCGATGGAAGGGCACTTCCGATAGGCAAAGGTTGCACTAGTGCTTTTGAGCTCTACAACAATAAAAATGATTTTTACTGTCACTAATTTTTTTTTATAAAACCCTGTTCCGGTGTGCCCGATGAACAACCACACCCAACCATACATGTTTAATGAGCGCACCAGTTATATTTAAAAAAAAAAAAAAAAACAACCCTAGCATGGTGCACTTGTTTTTCAGCAAGCGTGCGCACTAATGCGTATACTTACATAACGCATCGTTGTACATTTTTTGAAAAACTACAATAGTGCGGAAATTTTGTTTAAGCATGACACCATGCATTATAATAATAGGTGCCCCAATGTGATTGGTTTTACATAGCGCACTGCCTAAATTTGGAAATTAACCCTAACACAGTGCTCCATATTGGAGCACTGGTGCGCATGATACAATGGAGTGCACCAGAATATATTTTTTGACACAATACTACATTGGTGCATAAATGTTTTTTATTTAACCATATAACGAAGCACCCTACTAATAGCACACCAATGTTTCTAGTGTCGTTGTGCACCGTAGCTTTTAAAAAGAACGTTATTACGGTGCGTCATTATTTCCCAGTGCATTCTTATTTCTGTAGTGCACCAGAAAATATTTTTCTTTATTTGAAATAACCCTGCTATGGTGCATGTATTGCTTGTTGGATGATTGTGCATGTTGGTGGTGAATTAGTGGAGCTAGAGCGAGTCAAGCATAAACCATTGAATACATTGGACAAACATCCATAATCAAGTATGCACCTTCTTTCTTCTCATATATACTTTTGGAAATGCATGCTAGTCTTAGGAGAAAGTAAGATATTGTTTATCCCTATGTTTTTCATTGGATTGCACTCGTTCATTGGGGGTTTTGACTTCTTATCCATAGGTAGATTACTCCATAACAAAATTGGCGACTTCAATGGGGAGAAAAATTAGAGGTGTCTCTTTACTTTTCCCTGGTGATTTCTTGTTCCTTTTCATTTTAGGAAGCTTATTTTGACTCTATAATGTGCGCAATTAAATCCCGAGTGTTTGCATTATTGTTTGATCAAGTTCTGGGTGGTTATTTTTTTTAAATTCCCTAGTTTTCCCCATGCTCACGATTTTTCTTCGGAACACATGCGGTTGCTTGTGATTTCTATTTAGAAAACTTGTGGCCGCGGTTCTGCTCACATGTTGTTGCACAACATCCCATGACCATACCTCTCTGGTTGCTTGTTGTTGCACAGATAGGCAAGACAAAGTCCTATAGGTGGTTTTTTGGGGTTTTCTCAATTTTTTGCCTATTTGATTGAGTATTTCTCTACTTTTGAAAAGTTGGTTGTGATCATTGACTAGCATGTGTTCCTTAGGTATTTTCATTTTTAGCTCATTTGAATCAGAAAAAATGTTTAAAAAGCGATTACATTACATTCATTTATCGTCTTAGATTTTGCATCTTTAGCTCATTTGAATCAAAAAATGGTTGAAAAGAACTGCATGTCATCATTTTATGATCTTAGGTATTTTCACTCTTAGCTTATTTGAATCGTGAAAGGGTTAAAAGGAATTACATTATATCCTTGCATATCATTTTTAGGAATTTAGTGATTTTTTTCGCGAAATGTTCTATTTTGAAGTTGGTTTGATTTTGGAGATCCAAAAATTCTTGCAAAAAACAAAAAAAATGTTTTGGTAGTTTTATTTAGGAGTGATTGCTTCATCTTTATTTGAAAAGTGAAAAAAGGAAATCCTCTTTCTCTTTTCTGGTTACACAGTGTTCATTGAATGGAAATGAAAATTGCATTATCTTGCATTCTTTATCACCTTAATAAATTCACTTAATTGAAAGAGTCAAGAACATCACTGAATTTCATTCCATACCTTGAGTAAACAACAGATCTAAAAGCAACATTAATCTAAAAATAAATAGAAATTTTCTTTATACCAAACAMATTTTAGTCTAARTTATAGGGCCTTGGTGTAGGGTTGGAGAGTTAATTCTCCAAGGCCACATAACCAAACTAGCAATTGAGTAAGGAGTGTAAAAATCGATTAGTAGCAAGGAGCACTTTCCAGTAATCACCTATAACATAGGTGTTAAGCATAAGGTCACGTTAGAGCAAGTGGAGTGATATCCCCTCCTTACTTGTTTTGGTGTTTGTTGGATTATTAGGTGTACAGGGGTTTTGTAGCGAAGTGGCAACACTTCTCTTTGAAATTTTGGGATTTTTTTCCCTGCCCATTGTTGGACCATTTCACACTTGTGCATGTATTTCTTAATGTTGGGGGGTTAAGACACAAGGTTTGTCTAGAGTTGACCAACAAAAACTCCAAAGCATTGGCATATCAATCCTCAACCAAGGTTGAAGATGGTCTCACCCGAGACGCTATGAGGATCACAGAGACCATCTAGTCATGTGTCGGGGATGAAGGGCTAAACACAAAAAGATCCATTAAGGTTGACATTGATATAATGCATTGTAGATTACTCTAATAGTTAACAGTGTATAACATAAGCAAACACATTCAATTGACACATTATAGGTCCAGAATCACTACAAATTTATTATCATTCTTCAATCATGCACTACAAACATTAAGCAACTCATTCATTGACATCAACAGAGCCTTACTTTCCCTTAGACAATTCCCCATATTTACATTACAATGCACCATGTGCATCCTTTAAGACTCTACAGGTATGACAAACCCAGATCTACAACCAGAGACCTTAAAAAAATATGCTCAGAGCAAGCTCAAGGAAACTTTCTCACTAACTAACTTGGCCATTGAACAACCAACAACCTTTTTCTATCGTCCTTTCTTCCTTTTATATCCTTCTTTGCTCTGGCACTTTTAGTACTACTCCACTTATTCTATGGACTGCCACTCCTGCACACTTTTGTCACCCCCATGCATTCCACGTTGCCTCTTTGGAATTGTGGAAATCTCAACTACCTTTCTAGCTCATCTTCTTGTTGCTCCATGATCCCTTGTGTTATCTGTAGTAATCATTTGGGGAGATTCCCAGAAGATACTTTTCTTGATTCTGGCATGCATGCAGTGTGTTCTTGATTTCTGGTGAGCATCAAAAAAATCAAGTCAACGCGCATTGGCAGAACTGGAACCGATGCGTATTAACAAAATTGATCTGGCGCACGCACCTTCTATACATGGGGGCTTCACACTGTTGGCCAATATCTTATCACATTCATTCATAAAGGGGGTTTCTTAATTGTGAAAAATAAGGACAATATATTGTAGGTATTGCGG